>NJDC01050419.1:36072-55966 GCA_002245475.1 Calephelis virginiensis | reverse complement strand
TAGAGACACCAAAGATGGTAATGGTGCGTTGCCAACCTGAGGTCCGGATGTTAGGTCTCGAGCAAAAGTAAGTTTATCGGCTACCTTACCCTCCGAACCGGAACACGTCATGACGTCATGGCAGGAGGAATAGGTAAGGCGGTGTTACCAATCCGGGCGAGTCGCTGCGAAACTCTACCACCTAGTCAGATGTCACGGTGTTAGTGATGATAAGCCTATGCTCACCTTTTACGAGCTGTCTGGCAAGAAAGGCAGATGGTCTATTCTGCAAAGGAGCCCGGACCAACACGGGGAATCACTTAATATCTGTGGAGTACGCTCCCTCAACCTCCCATGACTACAATCTGACCTAGACCATTGGGGCGAGCCACGAGACTAAAGCTATAAGTATTGTAGGTTTAAGATAGTTAATCTGGCTAACTAAACTAAGAAATAGAATAGAAGTGCTTCACTTACGTCGGGGATAAATTTTAGAGATAAATCATAGAGAACTAACTATAAACAAATATAGCTATGGGACGTAATTATTGACGGAACCTATAAAAAAGAATAAATTTCAACACAGGATTTGAGTCTTTGGGAACTCTAATTGTTAGAAATGCTTTGGAAAGAGGAGGTGATTTTTTAAAAATTTGAGAAAATGTTATTCAATAAAGTTATTAATATTTTAGAAAAATAACTTAACATCCCCGGAATCAGAAGCTATGGCGACATGCTTGGACTGCATTTCCTCAGGAAAAGGTAGCGACGAGAAAGGAATTTGTTTGTGCATAAACCCAAATAAATCCATATTAAAACGCAGTGCTTCAATGAAAGACACTCCTCAAAAGAACAAACGGTTATCTGAAAAACGCAGTCAGAGTATGTCGAGCTTACACAGAAGTAGATCCGTGTTGAAACTGGATTTCACGGGGGATATGAGTATTGACGGATCATTCTACAACAGGTCACAAGGTGAGATTGTTTTTTATATTTTAGTTACCAAAGTCTAGGTTTGCTACTATTTGCACCAAACTGATATTACTACAGTTTACAACCTGAAATCTTGGAGTTTTGGCGCCATCGAGAGAAAAGATGGTCAAAGTTTTTTCATAATTATTGAATTTCGTGTTGATTTTGAGTGAAATTAGTCAATTTTGGTGGCATTTTGTACAATTTTGTTCAGTGAAAGTGCAAAAATGAAATAATCATTAAGAACTTAGCGTATCGTGTATTTCCTCGTTGCCGCCAAAACTCATTCATGAGCTTGTGTAAAAAGGCTACCGCTTTACACAAGAGCCTGACATAACTTCCTGACGACTTATGACTAATTAAAATTAATTGAAATTGATATAAAATTTTATGCAAATTTCTACTTGACTAATGGCTAAATACTAACGTGAAAGCCAAAACCTAAAGAAAGAAGAAGAAAGAACCTGAAATCTACTACTTGTATTATTATTATTATTTGATTGTGTTTGATGATTGTTCAGTTGATAATAGCTTAAAAATGTAAACAATTATATGACATAGTTGTTTATTGTTTAATTTGAATTGTTTATTTTATTTCCCGAATATGGGTTTTGGGGTAGTTTCTAATTTCTTTAATGAATAGATTGATTTTCCACAAATATTTGTGTTGCTTAGTCATTATGATTTGTCATAGACCAGGCAATTACGTCTGTCAACTGTTAAGTTTTTACGAATGAGTGCTTGATTTCTCTTCACTTATATAAAGGTCCATCACGACTTTCCAGCATGTAAGTGCTTCAAAAACATTTGTACTATTTCAGCGGATTCAGAAGGTGGTTCTCCTGAAAAAGCCAAAGAAACTTGGTCTTTGGAAGATGATACCACTATCCAACAACTGGTTAAAATAGAAACAATGAAAAGTCAAGCATACGAAATGCAGTCTTCCACAAAAGTGCACCATATTAATGTATTAGACGAAACTCCTAAAATTAATCGCAAGAACAACATATTTACACATGAAATTAGTAAAATTCGTGCATCGGCTATGAGTCCCTTGCATATGTCTCTAGATAATAGCTTAGACAATTTAGATATACCTCTATCTTTGGAAGAGAAAAAGATAGATTTTAATATGGTTGATCTCAAATTTTTGACTGAAAATACACAAGTTGAGCACGTTAAGACAAAATTGAACAGTGAGTCAACTAGTTTTAAGAGAGTAGACAGTGGCTATAATGATAATACATTCTACGCCAACGCATCTAGTTATTATGAAAGTGCCATAAAACCATCTGAACTAACTGTAACAAATGTCTCAACTACTACTAATAAGACTGCTTTAAAAGAAATAACTAATGTTAATTGGATGAGGGTAGATAGCGGTTTTAAAGATGAAACATCAGGTGATAGTACACAGTTTTATAATGAAAGTTCATTGAAAAAGGCTGTTAGTTTTGGATTTGAAGCCAAAGATAAGGAAAATGTAGAAGAATTTGACAGATTTTTAGTACAAGCAGGTGGCAAGTGTGATACTATGTCCATGTCTGATATATTTACAGAAGAATTGACATTTAATTGCAACTTTTCATCTACCCCTTCGAAAAATAAAAGCCGTAAAATCAATTCTTGATAATGATTTTGATAGAAAATTATAGAAATGAATTTATTATCCATTTCTTTTAGTATAATTATATGTTTTGACGGTAGTCCATTATTGTGGGTTGCTTATTATGTTTTTAGTTGATACGGTTGATGATAAATAATGTATATGGAGATTTTTTGCATGAAATAACTATTTTTGTTTTGATGTGTGTTTACTTGTGTAAAGTCACTAAATAAAGTTTTAAGACTGATGATGCTACCTTCGTTTATGGAGTTTCCCTGTGTTGGTCCGGGTCCTTTACGCAGAGTAGACCGTCTGCCCCACTGCCGGGCAGTTTGTAAGAGGCAAACATAAGTTACATGAGCTTTACCAACAAAACTAGTGGTAGTGTGCCATTCAGCCACTTGCCTGAAGAGCACCTACCGCCTTACCTATTCCTGCCTCCATAATGACACTGTCGTGTTTGAAGGTAGTAGTAGGCATGTACTTTATAAGTAATAATAATTGTTAAGGTTGTTACGAATATTAAGATTTTTTTAAGATTTCCAAAAAACGGTGCCATATTTATATCATATATTTTTTTGGGAATTTAAATGTTACTAACATCTTTATTAAGTCATCTTCTTCTATCATCTTGTATATGATCGCAGTCCCAATTTGTCAATCAAGTAGACAAGTAGAGAGTTTAAAAAGCAATTTAAATTGTTAGGTAACCGATAACCAAGAAGATCACAATATAAGGGCGAAGCTGCAATTAATTGCTTGCTAGCCCTAAACCAATATAAAAATGTAAATGTGTGTTTGCCTTTCTTTCACGTTAACACATTTCACTTAAACCAATTTTAATGATTTTAGCATAGAAATAGATCAAACCTGGGAAAAGCATATAGGCTACTTCTATCTAGATATATAAACGAGTTCCCACATAAAGTCACATAACGCGTACTCGCTTTCGAAGCCGTGTACAACAACTAGTAAACTATAAAAATATTAAAATTTTCGACTAAAAATAAGTATACATTCATATGTCCATACAAATTTATTGTTTCCTTCCTTCCTTATTATTACTTATTGGAATTATACACGCCTACAGCAAATACGTATCGTTCTTTCATATTGTACGCATCGCAGCACATTCCACCGTAAATTATCACTATTTTCAAGCCAACACTCTCATAACCAAGATCAGAGATTGGTTATAATTGAATAATAATTAATATTTTAAACGCATTTCGTGAACCTATGACAGTGAGGAACAATGTTTTGGAGAATACTGCACTAGATTGGACCGAAAATGTAAAACATTCAAAACTTTGCAAGACTGAAAAAAGGTGAAGGAAATTTTGACATATCGAAAAATATTCGTATCTAATCGCGTTGCACTTATGATTCTAAATACTCAGTTTGAAAACATACCTACGTTTGCTTTCGCTTACGAGTTACGACTGCTATAACAAGATTAGTGTCGAGCAAACTTGTCAATTCATAGTTTTATTTTAAACATTAACATAGTTTTATTATGACCTTATAAGTCCTTAAAGATTTTTGGTTCCTTTAAAACCAATAAATAAGTTTTTTTTACTATCAATTATAATATTAGACCGTTTTCACGCTTCAAAATTCATAAAATTTAGAGTTTTGGTGCCATGGCGAAAGATTGTCGTAGTTTTTTTTGTAATTATTGAACTTCGTGTGTACATAATATATATTGAGTAAAATTAGACTGTGGTCAAGCGGTTCGGCGTCGGACTTTACTTTTTGAGATCCCGGGTTCGATCTCCGGATTGGGCAACAAAAAAATTAGAAAATGTGTATTTTCAATTTGCTAATAAAATTGACGTTGCCCGAGTTTAGATATGTGCCCGGTTGGCGATAGGCTTACCACCTATTACATTGAGTCACTTAGTGTCTTCGACTAGTCTTTGGTGCCTTGGTTGTGCCTCTGCCACGTCTTCGGGGATATGGGCGTGAAGATACTTACTTACTTTTTAGACAATTTGTATGCACAATTGAAATATCTATGAAGGAATTAGTGTACTTAAAATCTCACAATGTGAACTTGAATAAGGAGGCTACTGCTTTACTTAAGACCTTGACATGTAATTTTATAACGACTTATTATAGCTATAGAAAAAATTAAAAAAAAATCTGAAAATAAAAAACAAGCAATATAATTTGTTTATACGGAAGACTTGAATATTATGGCCTAATGGTGTTAGCATGTCACAGAAGGTGTAACATGCTAACACCATTAAATAAATTAAATAAAAACAATCATGACGATAAATATCTTGTGGCTTGTACACAAATGTGGCTCACAGCAATAGCTACTCTACAATGTAAAAGTGAAGGTATTATTAAATAGTACTAAGGTTTTATTTCATTTTCGAAGTTCATTGCACCCGGCCCATTTTATGTGAATGTTTATTTTTTTAAATTTGAAACACTTAAATGGGTGTCTGCTATTCGGATTTGAGACTCATCCAAATAAAAACAAATATTATATTTGATCCCGTAGTTCTCCACTTAAAAGTGTAAAAAATCGGACTTCTTTTAAACTTGGTACACATACAATATATTAATCTGTGATTTAGTACAGGTACGTATATATAGATGATAGGTTACGTCTACGCACACATAAACGTATGTTTCTGCTTGCTAACTTAAACTACTCATTAAATTTACTTCCACTCATAGATCTGGTAGTTATACTTCTAGATCTATGCTTCCATTAGACATTTTTAAAGAAGGTAAACACATCAAACGATTACAAGTTACGAAAGCTTACGAAAAAATCGTATCTACTCTTCCTTACAAGGTCGATAGCGCCTGTTTATGCTCAATGTGGCCGACTGTGGTCAGTTGTCACCACTTACCTACTTGCCTTTATGCCTCGATAAAAGGTCATTGGAAAAAGTAAAAATGAAATAAATGAATAATAAACTTTACATTATCTTGATGTTTCAATTTATATATATCTATATTATATATATCACTTCGTACATGCGTTTAAGTGACTTTTCGTAGTCAGTGATAGAAACAAAAGATTTTCTCAAGTAAAAGGTTTCCTTGATGTTGACCCGGTCTAAAAGCTGCTACTACTTAAAATTTAATAAAAATCCGTTCCGTAGTTTTGGCTTAAAAAGTGAACAAACGAAAATACAAAAATTTTAATAACCCTTGTGTGGGCTTCACAGTTTTTTTTTTCATTATCTTTCGGTAAAACAAACTATAGTCAGCAGATATTACTATATAATTTGTGATAGTCTGTTTTATAATCTCAGAGACTGAATTGAATTTTGCCTTTATCAACATTTTCCGATAAAGTCACGACATTGTTTATGAATCGCAAAAAATTTACAATACTGCCAATGGCAATTAAAAAACAGATTAAAAAAATTAAAAAACAGGCTATAGGTTATTGTAATTGTTGAAAATGTCGATCAGAATTAAAAAAAGGTAAGATTAAAATTTTGTGTTCGAAATATTTTAAGCGCCGTGAAACCTTAAAAACGACTCCGTTTTGATTAAGTATGTCGTCTAAATAAACAACAATAATATTTATCATAAGTAAACTTTATATCCTTAAAAAGATTTAACCCACATTTTTTAATATTGTAATATTATGAAATTAAGTAAGTACATGCATTTCGTAAAGTATAAAAAAAAATAAAGTCAATCGAAAGTAGAAATTAACAAGATTAAATTTTGTCATAAGATCAAATTAAATTTTGTATTTATATCTAAAACATAAATTAGTTTCAATTTTATGTATTTACGTAATTTTTACGTAAGTAAAGAACAATGTGCTTTATCACTACATAGTATAAAACAAAGTCGCTTCCTCTGTCTCTATGTCCCTTTGTATGCTTAAATCTTAAAACTAGGCAACGGATTTTGATCCGGTTTTTTAAAAAGATAAAGTGGTTGAAGAGGAAGGCTTATATGTACATTTTATACCCGTGCGAAGCTGGGGCGAGCCGCTGGTAAAATATAATTCAAATACTACCACTTGAATCTAGGGATGATATGACGATACGAGTAAATCCAAGTGGGTACTCGATACTTTTCTCCAAAAGCAAGTACATTTCGGTATCGATACTTTGAAATGAAGTATCGAGTAGGTATCGGTTAAAAGTACTCATATCAGTAAATTATATGGTGTGCGGAAAATAAAATAATATATGTTTATCTTTTAACATTGAGAAAAAACGTTAATCGTAAATTGAAGTTTCTGAACCCATCTTAGGCTTAGTTTTTTCTTTGCATTAGGTTTTGGCATTCACGTTAGTATTTTGCCATTAGTCAAGTAGAAATTTGTATCAAATTTACCAAAATCGGGATTTTATTATAATTAGTCATAAGTCGTCAATAAGTCATGTCAGGGTCTTGGGTAATGCGGTGGCTTCACTACTCAAGCTCACGAAGGGAGATTTGGCGGCATCGTGGAAATACAGGATACGTTAATTTCTTCATGATTATTTCATTTCTGCACTTTCACTGAACAAAATTGTACAGAATGCCACCAAAATTGACTAATTTCACTCAATAGTTTTTATGAAATTCAATAATTATGAAAAAACTTCGACCCTGTTTTCTCTCGATGGCGCCAAAACTCTAGGCGTAGTTTTTTGTAGTTAGCCTTGGCAGTTGACAAGTTTGTTTGTCTATGCCCGAAAAAGTTTAACCAGAAGACATGTACAAATTATGATTTTCTTGAGCAGCTCCACGAAACGGACTTTTTTTCATAAATTATTTTGAAGGTGACGTGTTGTACTAACGCTTACCCGCGACACTCATTGTCGGAAGTAACTAAAAATTATTATTTTATGTTACTTATTATTTTTAGTACTTTTCAATCATACCAATACTTGTTACGGGTTTTACTCAAAATTTTCTAAAAACGATACTATACTAGTTTGTATCGATACTTTGTGGATTGATACTGAGTAAGTATCGAAACCCCAGTGGTATCGTTGCGTCCCTAGTTGTATCTTCATCAAATTTACTTATTTTATTTATATTTAAACTCTGAAGCATACAGCCAATATACGTTATTCTCATAACATAGGTACTTAAAAAAAGAAACATAAAATTGTATTCATATTATATAATACGCGGAGTAATTAGTGGACTTGTGTAAATTTTAGTCAGTAAAAACACACTGGTTTGCTATACGATAGTAACTGTGGAATATAGATCTAAGAAACTTCTCGAAAGCTACCCGACTCATTTGATTCTGTTTTAAATTTATCACTTAACCCATATTTCAATAAAGTGATAATGTATGCAATTATTATTATTGGCGGCTTTTAAATGAAATTTCTATGTCCAAACTAATTAGCATAAAATACACGACGATTTTGACCTTTAGTAGCAGGTTATCAGTTTCTTTGAATGTTTCTTTGCCGGAATGTTTGTTACGGGAATACTCTGCCCATGCTAATACTTATAAAGTAGTCTCTTATCGCCTCTGTGGTCTAGCGGTCCGGGTGTTGGACTTGACTGCATGAGGTCCCGGGTTCGAATCCCGGGTCGGCCAACAAAAAGAAAATTGTATTTTTCCAATTTTCTAATAAAAAAAATGTTGGTCGGGATTGGAAATGTGCCCGGTTGCCACGCCCATTTCCTCGAAGGGGTAGGCAAAGGCACAACCAGGTCACCCACGACCAGCCGAAGACACCAAGTCCCACAATGTGATAGGTGGTAAGCCTATCACCAACCGGGTACATATAACCCGGGCAACGTTATTTTTTTTTGAGAAAACTGAAAATATACATTTTTCTTTGTTGCCCGACCCGGGCATCGAACCCGGGACCTCGAGAAGTCAAGGCCGACGCCGGATCGCTAGACCACAGAGGCGATTAAATAATACGTGATTAAATAAATATATGCTTGCCACCTATCGGCCAATGTTAATAATGTATCTCAATCTAATGTATTTATTTCAAGCAATCTAGATAGCTGCGTATAAGGCGGCCTATCCCATACCTAATTGCCATATTTATCCTGTCCACAGATATATTATTGGCAAGCGATAACATAAAAATGGATCAAAATATCAATCTTGGACAACAAGTTTTGGATTAGGATTGATTATTAATATTGGCCGTATATCGCCAACAGGCCACATATCCAATTCCAGGCAATGCTATTTTTAACCCGGGACCTTAAGACGTCTAGTCCGATGCCGGACCGCTAGACCACGGAGGGAATACCCATAATGCATATTTATTGTTTACCGAGATGAGGTGGTAACAAAATTTGTGCCTGCTTTTGCTTAAATACTTAATTACCGTGCAAAGTAGTAAATAAAACTTAAGAAACGCTTTCGATAAACAGTTACAAAGTCCAACGATTGATGTTACTTTATATTTAGCTCTTATCGTCTTAAAAAATGTTTTTCTTAGACGCAATGGTCTAAATGTTATGTTTTCTTACTTAATATTTAAATACCGAACCGGTATTAGATCATATAGTGTCGCCGGATTTAGAGGTGTGGATGTCTCGGGGCAACAAAGAAGTGGAGCCCTCTGATCCCAATTTTTTTTCAAATAAAATGAACAGTTTTTTTCCGTCACCGTTTCTATTAATATTTCAGAATAAACTAGTCTTAAGTTAAATAATGTTTGTACAAAGTACTGTAGTTTAAGTAAAACAGTAAAAAAATCAATGGAAAATATATTTACTAGTCGGAATTTAGAAATATATTGCTTAACAAAGTCTAGTTTGGGGGCCCCGGGTTCTTTTGCCCCTCCCTAAATGCGGTCCTGCATATTGGTCATTGTTTTATGTCTAATACAGCTTTTTACTAAGGACTGTTATATTCAGATTACAAATTAAGAGATTATATTATCCAAAGGCGTCGACTACCGTGATAATAAAGAATTTGGTTATCACCAAATACATAGGTAGGTGCCTACACTTTGCTGCTATTCTTTTAATTTGCTATTTTTTTAATTGGCGTAGCAAACTAAGTAAGAATTAACATTTCCTCGCATGACATAATCTACGGCGGCTTAAGACGACGTGGTAGTTTATTATATTTTAGAGAGTTTTCTTCGGAAAAAAAAATTGTAGAAATTTTTTTTCTTATACAAGAATCTTAAATATGAAAATCTCTTATAACTGTATATTTTATGGCCGCACTTATCTGAAATGGATTTTAATTACTGTTTTCGGCAAGTCGTAGGCGCCCTGGTTGTGCCTCTGCCTACCTCTTCGGGGTTATGGGCCTGAAGATACTGTTTAATTATTTTTTACGTGTTTTGTTAAAAATTAGAAAACAGCACAGCTTATTTCATATCATACTAGGTAAATAGGTAATGTTTTTGGCAATAAAAAAAAGTTTGCCGTGTCATCTAGATATTATGTATTGATCCTACAATATATAAGAGTAACAGAAAGTAACAGAAAGTGTTAAATAAAGTATACAGTGGATAAGTACAAGTGTTAACTCCAAAAAACGTGTATATAGAAAACTGCTCTGTAAATGTTTTTTTTATAATTTCTAAATCTATTTTTTTCTTTTCCTTAAAAATGTAATCGCAATTAAAATACCCCATTCAACTCAATATATATAGCTGATAACAATGGTTAACAGGTTAGTTTTTAAAATTGTGTTAGTAGTTCTGTATGTCAGTTATCACAAGATATCTTTCAAAGTTTAAAAATTACCTAATAACGTTAGTGTAACTAACAACCCTATTTATGTTTGTTTACGTTTAGAACTCGCCCTAATTTTCTAATCAGCATAATGTCTGAGTCTAGACTAATTAAATATCGACATTCATGTAAATACTAAAGATGTGTTCACATGTCAACTTTCATGTATAAATATTTAAGCTGTGTTCACACACAGTCTAAAGGTAATTTCGTAGATCATAAACAAACCAGCAGACTCGTGCGTCAATCGCGTTTAACAAATAAGGTGATAACGTAACCCCGGTTATCGCATCCCGGAACGTCTGCGAACTGGAGGCAATGCGGATCTAATAGCTGATACGCGCGGAGGTTGGAACTTGTGTCCACTGGGCACTGCATCTATGTAACTATATAAACGATTTGTGCCTTGAAAACAATTCATTGCCCCGTCATTCGAGCGATGAGCGAACATATCATATTTCAGAAATTGAGAATATAAGTACAGTGATACGCGTGAATAAGGTTACGTTTGACAGTTGTTTAGTCAGAGACAGTGAGTCTTAAACATGTATAACAAGACAAGTGCGACGCTGATGCTACAAACCATCATGGTTTTGATGGAGAAGCAGAATACTACACATGTCACCAACTTCCCGACGGGATTTTATGGTTAGTTTATTCTTTTTGACTTTGATTTTGCGTAATGAATTTGGGTTTATTGTTGATGAATTTTTAAAAATATCAAGAATTTATGTAAAAATAAATATTTAATAATTTATGAACTATGTCCTAATTTAATTAAAATAATAGAAATTGATTGGTTTGTTTTATGTTCATATTTTTTTGGTTATAAGAGGACACGGAGTTAGAAAGATGTTACGGAACTTATGGATGTTTCTCGAAGGCGTATCCATGGACAGAGCACAGACCTGACAATTACTTTCCCGCATATCCAGAGTCTTTAGGCGTTCGGTAAGTATTTATATCTTTTAGATCATAATATTCTTATATATTGTAGTTTTAGTTATTTGGACCTAAGGCATGTGAAGTCAATTCTAAATTGTAAAGTCATTTATTTTTATTAATAAAATGCAAAAAACACAAAAAAAATAAAATCAGCGCTAATCAATAATTAAGAGTAAATCCACATTTTGAATGTCATATTATCTCCTCCTAATGCAACCTCTAAAAAGGGCTAAAAAGAAGCTTTTGTCCTGTGTTACAAAGGACCCACGTGGTACCTACTTGTCGCCATACCGGTTCAGTAGATTCATCGTAATGTGACACCCAGATAAACAAACAAAAATTCTAAATTTAGACACAATCAGTTTGACTGCCCATTTTTAGTCCAGTAAACATACATTTTTTCGTATATCTATACTTATATTAAAACTGTAGAAGCGTGAATTATGTCCATTGAAGATATAACCGAAAATAAGCGTAGTTGAATAAAAATGAGCAACAGAAGACGTTTCTGGAATTTTTACAATTTTTGTCTGTCTGTATCTCGACCAATTTACGCCAAATTTGTAAAACCAGACGTAATGAAATTTGACTGGTAAGTACTTTATGTTCCAAGGAAGGTTGAAGAATACTTTTATCCTCCTCATTAAAGGGGGTCCCTTAGGAGAGGAATATAAGTCAAATATATATTGCGCTATAATTTATTGACGTTTAGTCCGATTTAATCAATTTATTTTTTGTGTGCTTTATAAATTGTCCTTTTTTTCCAAGATTTACGGTAAAATTAATGAAGAGAAATACATTATTTGAAAATAAAGGTCATCTTGCTTATTCATACATGTCTGCACGTCAAGTTCCTCTGCAGAATAGGCAGAGAGTAGGTATCAAGCGCCAAGTGAACGAAGTTTGCCGGGTCGGTTATTATTTTTTTTTGCTTAAGTATCTTGCCGACACCTTCAAACTATAGGAAATTCGATGAACACAAGATACTAACGATTGCTACTAGTACCACTTCACTTATCTTTGCTGCTTTAACTCTAGTACTCTTTATTGTAGTATTTCAGTTTGGATAGTAGGGTAGACCAAGGCGCTTAATATGCCCAGGTTAGTAAACTAACATTAACATCTTTTGTGTAGACAGCGTATTTACATTACCATTAGATAACACTAAAATTAAAAAAAAAACAATTTGATTGGTCTGGGACAAAACCTACAAGTAATGTATTATGTAGCTACAAACCATCGATCACATCAACTTTCGAACAAAAAAATGCATCGAAATCGATCCATCCGTTCAAAAGTTATGATGCCACTATCACACACAGATACTTCAAATCGATATGACACCCCTTTTTTTCGTCGGGCGTTAAAAATGCATCTGCTTTACGTCTTTGAGTATGTAATATATGAAATTAAAAGTTAAACAATCTACGCAGTTTTAATAAATACATCGTAATATGTTGGAGTACCGATCGTCACAGTATCATAGTTATTGTTTTGTAATATGATACAAATTCAATTATATTACGTACATACATTGTAAATCATAGAACCTTTAATTCGTATTTCTGTCGTGTCTGTTTTTAATTGAATTTTAACTCCTTGAAACAAAATTAATCGTAGCTATTACCTCTGATCTCAATTTTGAAATTCCTGAAAGGCAAGCGAAACATCTGCTTCTTCTGTTACTACCTACTTATACCGTTTGCCTCCTAATCTAGTAAAAAGGAACCAGCAAAAGAAAAATCTATCTGGTTCTCGGCCGCTTTTACTATCTACTCTTAAAATCAACATACAAACATACATACATATCTTCACGCCAAGTCTCTTACGGGGTAGGCAGAGAGCATCGAGTGCCAGACCTCACGATCCTGACAAACCTGTCTTGCTTCCTTCACATTCATAACCCTTTTCATACAAACACGCCGGTTTCGGAGACTCTTGACACCACCCTCGGATAATATCCGATTGATCTGATCGTGAAATGTCAGCCTTGGTCTCCCCGGGTACCTACATCCATCCACATTCGCATTGTATATCTCTTAAAATCAATGAAACAAAAACATAAGTCACAAGTCTTACTTATAAACATCTTGCAGCTTTATCACTTACACTTATGATCAATTAAATTACAATAAAATAGATAAGACACAAATGTAACTCAGATAAGTTTTGGAGCCATGATCTAAAGTCTAAACGATAGCACCAGTAGAATCCTCCACTGATCTGAATTCCTAGATGATTCCAATAGTAGGCGATGCGAACGTTATTTACCTGCGCCATAAAAACTAATTTTTTTTTGAGGCACCTTGTATTTAAAAAGTATCTTCACGCCCATACCCCAGAAGACGTAGGCAGAGGTACAACCAAGGCACCCACGACTAGCCGAAGACACTAAGTCCCACAATGTGATAGGTGGCAAGCCTATCGCCAACCGGGCACATTTCCAATCCCGACCAACATTTTTTTATGAGAAAATTGGAAAAATCCAACTTTCTTTGTGTTGGCCGACCCGGGATTCGAACCTGGGACCTCATGCAGTCAATTCCAACATCCGGACCGCTAGACCACAGAGGCGACACCTTGTATTTAAATTTTTATAAATTACACATGAAGGGTAGGTTTGCGATCGAAGCGATTTTGTCCTTATCCTTTTAAGAGTTAACAATAAATATGCCTTATTTATTGATGTCGGTATGATTTATAAATGTTGTAGATCCGGGTCTTGATCATTAATTTATTGGCCGTATTTTGCATTTCTGTTTTATTAACTAGCCGACCCGGCGAATTTCTTTCACTTGACGCTCTATACTTGTTAACCTGTAGGGGAATTGGCGTGAAAATATGTATGTAAATGTAAGATGATATTTACGTTCAAATGTTTTTCTCTGTTCTCTATATTATTTAGTCATTTTATACTGAGTGCAGTTATGCCTGTAATTTATAAACCCCAAAACTCGTGACTTGGAAAAATGTTTTTTTACAATTTAGTATCTTCACGCCCATATCCCCGAAGAGGTAGGCAGAGGTACAACCAAGGCACCCACGACTAGCCGAAGACACTAAGTCCCACAATGTGATAGGTGGCAAGCCTATCGCCAACCGGGCACATTTCCAATCCCGACCAACATTTTTTTATTAGAAAATTGGAAAAATCCAACTTTCTTTGTGTTGGCCGACCCGGGATTCGAACCTGGGACCTCATGCAGTCAAATCCAACACCCGGACCGCTAGACCACAGAGGCGACAATTTGTAAGGGGTATACGCGCTAATGAATTATAACCAAATTTGTGATATTATCTCTCTCCCACAGAAACTCATTTAGTAATTGGAATAAAAAGTCTCCTATAACCTTTTTCAGAACTTAAAACCTACCAGTCAAGTTTCATTACGATCGTTTGTAGTAGAATTAGTCATGATATAGGCAGACAAAAAATCTAAAAATGTGTTCTGCCCCTTTTTATTCGTCTGTGCCTTTTTTTATATAACTTCAATGTACAGAATTCACTCTTCTATAAATATATTATAATTAATAGTATAGAATATAGATAGGTAAGGTCGTTGTAAAGTCCTTTTTGGAACAAAGTTCCTTACTACTCAGTTCACGCGTAGTGATTATATACTCTTTGGTTCACGCACTGAGTGAGATAGGAAGGAGATCTAAAAACGGGTAAAAAGGCTTTTTCTTAACACTTCTGGCTATAGTATAGTGTACTTCGTTCGAACCGGGTGTCCATTAGCCGTTTTTTACGAGGAGTGGAAAAAAGGAGGTTCTCAATTCGACTTTATATTATATTGTATGTTTGTCACTATATTCCTCAGACAATAGCAAACAGATTTCGATTTTTCGTTTATAGAAATATGGTCTAGGTCATGAGTCCGAGGTGGTCCCATATTCACCTATTACAAGTATAAGAAAAGTGAATAATAATAAATATCCCTGGACAAGTTACACAAGTTGAATCTAATCCCAAAGTAAGCAAATTTTATGCTTGTGTTATGGGTGTTAGTCAACGTTTCTAAAACATAGAAATACTTAAATAGATACCAGAATAAATTTAATTAACACCCAAACCCGGAAATGCAGACATCTAAACGTTCATCTTTTTTTTAATGATATTAGAAGGCAAACAAGTGGATTTTGTGATGGTAAGAAATTCACGCCGCCTAGAAACACTAAAAGTGGTAATGGTGCATTGCCAACCTAAGGCCGGGATCAGGCCTCGAGCAACAGTAACAGCTACCTTACCCTCCGAACCGGAACACGTTAACGGCAAGCATTAGACGTTATGGTCATCCCACAAATGCCTGCCCCCGACTGGAATAAATACTTAAACAGATATCTAAATAAATTTAATAAACACCCAGACCCGGAAATACAGATACCTATCTAAATGTTCATCACACAAATACCTGACCCCGTCGGGAATCAAACCCTAGCCTCGCGGTTGGTCGGTGGAGTTAGGCGTGTATTCTAGCGACTCGACCAACGAGGCGATGTTCGCAAATGTATAACTCAAAACTAATACTAGGAATGTTGATAAAACTTATGTGGGACCATTTCAGAATCATTTGCTATCTTTCAAATAAAGTAATTATCAAATCGCGATGCGGTACCCAATAAAATGGTTGGGAGTCTGTTTTTGCAGTTTTATATAAAAAAATGTTGTATTATATTAATGTGCATAAACAGGTTTTGCCAATTGGTTATACCATAATTATTTTCAATATCAGTTGCCCCCGGCTACACCCTAGTTTTTATTTTTAGTAGTCTTAATCGTAAAAACAAACTTCCACTTGTTAGGTAATGGTTAGTATTTTTCTAAAATTAGGTAGCCTAAGTTTGATCTTCAAGCCGTTTCATGAAATACAAACCGTCACATTCATTATGTTACTATGGTTGGGATTTATAAGTTCTAAAACTTCAGATCACCCAATAAATATACATAAATATATTTAAAAATAATTTAAAAACACCCAGACTCAATTAAGTTTCTATGTTTTACAAATTTTACCCCAGACAGGATTTGAACCTGTAACCTTTCGTTCAAATCCTGTCTGGGGCGAAATTTTTTCTTTCTTTAAAATTTGTAGAAATTTATCCCAAGCACAGGGCAAGTGCTAAAATAAAAATACGTTTCTATGTTTTAGTTTATCACTGTCAAATACACAGTTGGAATCTTTTTTTTTGTTAAACTTTTTAACGTTGATGTTACTATTAATATTATGTGTTGCAAATGTTAATAAATAACAACTATCTCACTTTAAGTATAATGAGGTTTAGAACATCTTTAACGCGTTTCATAAATGTCTATTTGACCGATAATTTTTATCTACATTAAAAAGTTGAGATAAAAGTTGGAGGCTCGTCCGTGACATCGGTCTATCATTAAGACAAAACAAATATGTCCCGTAATTGCAACGTGACGTATTATCTTGTTTATGATAAACGGGTACATAAATACAGTGGGTGCAATGTATACTTCTTTGTAGGACTTATTGATATGGGCATGTGAACTTTGAACCTTTCGAGTAATTAGTCTCGCTTTTCTTAATTAACGTATTTTATAGTTAAATTGTTAGAAATATTTTATTAATATTAGCCGCTAAATACTCTCTGCCTACTCTACAGCGCTTTGGCTTGAAAATATGCATATATTATGTATAAAAGGTAACCTGTAAAAAAATTGTTCAAATGTTTCTCTAAATTTCAAATCGCAAGTTATTTGGTCACGTTATATTGAGTGTTGTTACGTCTGCCCCGGCTTCAAACGGGTATAAAATATACATATAAACCTTCATCTTCATTCGCTTTATCTATTAAAAAAACCGCATTAAAATACGATGCGTAGTTTTAAAGATTTAAGCATAAAAAGTGACATAGGGACAGAGCCACTTTGTTTTATACTATGTAGCGATAAGACTTATAACATGGAAAAAATTTCAGGACAATCTGAAATAATGAATTAATAGAACGCGTTAATGAATTGTAACCCAATTTATTTTGACTTTTATCCCTCTCACACGGTAATCCCTGTGGTGAGCGGGATAGAAACTATCCTATAACATTTCTCGGAACATTAAGTATCTGCCAGCTAAAGTTTACTACGGTCGGTTCAGTAGATTCGACCTGAATCAGATAAAGACAGACAAAAATGCTAAAAATGTGTGTTGCTGTCTTTATTACTAGCCTGCACCTATTTTTTTAATACCTTTAATCATAGACTATACACTTATACTAGAGACCTTTAATGTACAGAATTCACTCTTCTACGCGTTCGAAGCGCAATCGATTGCTATGTGGCAATTAAAATTGAATTCAGTAATAGTATTGTGTTGCTTATGAAATCAAACTAATTAGCAATAATTATTATAACAATATCACTTTTTATTATTATTCGACCGCCACGTTGGTAAATTGGCTAGCGTACATGCGTAACTACATCGAACAACCGCGAGGCTCGGGTTTGATTCCCGACGGGGTCAGGTATTTGTGTGATGAACATTTAGATAGGTTTAGGTAGGATCTGTATTTCCGGGTCTGGGTGTTTATTAAATTTATTCAGATATCTGTTTAAATATTTCTATGTATTGGAATCGTTGACTAACACCCATAACACAATCATACAATTTGCTTATTTGTCCTGGGATATTTATTTATTGTCACTTCCCGTGTTGGTCCGGGCTCCGATTTCAGAATCAGATTCTGCCTCCTTGCCAGGCAGCTCGTATTAGGCGAGCATAGACTTACCGTCACTAACACCGTGACATCCTACTAGGTGGTAGAGTTTCGCAGCGACTCGCCCGGATTGGTACCACCGCCTTACCTATTCCTGCCGCCATAACATCATGACGTGTTCTGGTTCGGAGGGTAAGGTAGCCGGTAAATTGACTTATGCTCGAGACCTAATAGTCAACTCAGTTTGGCAACGCACCATTACCAGCTTTGGTGTCTCTAGGCGACATGAATTTCTTACCATCAGGAAATCCGTCTGTTTGTTTGCCTTCCAATAAAAAAACTCGTTCCTTGACATTGTTCGAGTTTCACGAGCATTAGTTACATTATGGCCCTGTCGGTTTCATTCGGTCGAGCTACATAGTAATGATATGATAATACATCCCATTCGTGATTTAGGAAATAAGTCTGATAACTTTGAACCACCAAAAATTGTCAAGCGAAATATGTTTTGTATTGTTATAGATATGCTGTATTTACTAGACGAAATAGAAAAGTACCTGTACTTTTACAAGCAGAGGACGCCGACAGAATACGAAATGCTAATCTCGATGCTAGTGGGCCTTTCTATTTTATATGCCACGGATTCTTAGAAGGCGGTCATAAACTTTGGGTAAGTATTGAAATAATATATTTAAAGATTCGTTTTTTTTTTTGTTAAAAGCGACTTTTAGCCGCTAGAAATATAAGGGTACAATTTTTTTCCATAAAGATGCATAAAAAGTTTTGTGTGCGTCCGAAATACTATATAATGGAGTTTCATAAATGTTTATTCACGGGTATCGAGAAAAATAGATTTTTATCAAATTTCAGCTTAATTGGTTTAGGGTTTTTAATGTTCAGTGGTAATATTTGATTCCCATTAATTTAGCTAACATATATTATATACATAGCTAACATATAATATAATAAGGACTTTAAATGGTATCACTAAAATTTAATATATTCAATAACTCACAGCAAAAAATGCATTGTTGCTAAGAACCAACTTGACAAACAAAACAAACTGCATTGAAATCGGTTCATACGTTCAAAAGTTGAGATGCCACAGACAGACACGCACGTTTGCACGCACGCATACACATACACATAAACACATGCACGTATGCATGCACACATTAACACGTTAAACTTATTACACCCCTCTTTCTCCGTGGGGGATTAAAAAGTTGCAAAATTGTCTGTAACTGCTTGATTGTGATATCAACTTACTTGCAAAGCTGGGTTATGTCTACTATATACTTAATTTTTAAACTTACTTGGTTCTTCAGTACCTACGGAAAAGCGTCCAACTCTCTTTGGGAATAAGGAATTGGATTTTTTGTTCAAATTAGTCTTCTCGTTTTAATAAGAATGGGTATATGAATAGTGTAATTAGGATATAATTTTATCTGCAGATTCAAAATATGGCAGATGCCTTGCTCAACTTGAAAGGAAATGAGGCAGCAACCGTTGTTATAGTGGACTGGCGCCGAGGTTCCCAACCCCCATACGGGCAAGCCGTTGCTAATATTAGACTAATTGGGGTTATGACGGCACATTTGATTCATCATATTTATGTAAGTACAATCATGTTTTAGTTTCTGAATTCGCAGAAGGTATTTTACGTTATAGTCGTGTGATTTATATTACTTACTTCAATATTTCGTTAGTACATACTAAGTTAAACGTCAGTTTCTACGTTTTTTCTGATTTGTTTAAAGATAAGCTGTCTATTTTTCCATCGTCACGATAATATTTTTTTCCAATTAAAAATGTTATGCATTGTGTTGTTCATGTATAGATAACAACCGCGTAATATCTCTGTGATAGTGTTTCCTTAAGGCCCCATACTTAGTCAGCCAGAAGAGCCAATCAGCGCACTCCCCCGTTCCATGGTTACTATGAAATATTGCGCCCTAAAATAAATGTCTTAAGCGCCAAATCACTATTTTTGACACTATAAAAGTAATTTAAAAAAAATATATAAAAACTGAAACAGTTATCTTTTAGGTAT
>NJDC01050419.1:18009-35858 GCA_002245475.1 Calephelis virginiensis | reverse complement strand
TTGTATTTAGTATCACATCCTTTGTAAGTTTTATTTTTATTGTATTTTATAGTTTTACTAGCTGCCCGCCCTCGCTTCGCTTCGGTTACTTTTTTTTGAAATCTATCGAAGAGGGAAAATCCCATAATACATTGTTTTGTTAAAACTCAAAAGGTTTTGGCAGCGTTTTCGAGGAAAGCTCCCGATCGGCTTATTTTTTGCCGACATATTGAACTAATATCGTTGGTTTGTACAAAACATAAACTTACTATACACTAAAACCTTCCTCAAGAATTTTTCTATCTGTTGTTGAAAACCGAATGAAAATCCGTTCAGTACTTTTCGAGTAAATCGCGAACAGACAGACAGACGCGGCGGGGGACTATGTTTTAGATTATGCACTATTATTTCTATGTTGCTAAATGTAGACTTATAAAAACAACTTTATGTCATACGTCATAAGGTTATCTTTCTCCGATGGCAATTAGTATTATTGAACTAATATTGTTTTAAAAGCGTATGATAACCCCCTGGTCATTACTTAATCATGACGCTATAACCCTAGTTCTCGCCAATGTCGTATTTCGGTTGGGAGAGCAAGGTAGCCGGTTATCCTACCTAGCACGTCATGAACATGGAAAATTTAAATCGGACTAAATTTTATTGAAGTTGAAGACAGACATGTATGAGACTGGAGGACATAATTTACTTGTAATAAGATATATCTCACCGGGTTACTGAAGAAGAGAATGTGCTTATATGTATAACTTATGTGTTTCGCATGCAACAGCTAGTACTGGAACAGATTTATTAAAAAGCTAAACCAAGAAACTTAACGTTTATATCATTCACACTCGTGGCTCCTGCTGGAGATGTAATTTACGTTCCATTTAATGTAGGCGTAAGGCACGAAGCTAAAGGTAGCTCTACACATGGCTAATTGTATTTGCAAATATGCTGTATTGACAAAGATCTCTCAGGTATGGAGAGTATATTTGTCACATTTATCACCCTATTTGGCTATTTGGCAAGTATATCCAATAACAAATAATAAATCCTCCAAATAATAAATAGATTCAATAATAGTCCAGTTGCAAATGTAATGTCAATTTGGTACCTACGAACTTAGTTTTTGGTACCTATCAAACAATGTATATTTTTATTTTTGAGTCTATGTGTAGACGTGCCATGCGTGCGTTAAATATTTTGACAAAAATGACAACCACTAATTAACTGCTCAAATAACCACGTGTGGAGCCACCATTACACATTAACATATTTTGTGATTTTAGTTTTGGCTGCTATAAATTTAGCTTAATTAGACATTATGGAATGTATCATTACAATAGATTTCTTTTTATTACAGGATGTGCTTCGATTACCGAATTTGGACAATTTTCATTTTATTGGTCATTCACTTGGTGCTCATTTAGGCGGATACTGCGGCCACGCGTTGCAAAAGGTATTATCATTATTTTTGTCTCTCTACTAGCCACAATTCGTGGAATCGTACACGTGACATCTTATTTTTTGTTCCATCGAAAATCGTACCCCGTGTTGGTCCAGGTTCCTTTGCAGATTAGACCATCAGCCTTCCTGCCAGGCAGCTTGTAAAAGGCGAGCATAAGCTTACCGTCGCTAACATCGTGACATCCCACTTTGTGGTAGAGTTTCGCAGCGACTCGTCCGGATTAGTACCACCGCCTTGCCTCTTGCCTAGTGCTTGCCGTTGACGTCTTCCTTTGCGGAGTGTAAGGTAGCCGGTAAACTTACTTTTGGTCGAGGCCTGACATCCCGGCCTCAGATTGGTAACGTATCATTACCACCTTTGGTGTCTAGGCGCCTTTGCCTTTGCCTTCTAATATCTTAAAAAAAATAACTTCGCACCCACTTGACTGTTAACAGTGAAACATAACTAAGGTTTAAAGGATTCCATCCCATTGGCTAGAGAAAGTTCGATGAAAATTGGTCTTATAGTTCACCTAACAAATCGATTTAACTGATAATTATAGATTAACTAAGGAAAGAAATAAAAAAAATATGCAAAATTATACATTTTAGCACATTGGGTGTGCAAACATTTTAATGTTAAAATGTTATTATCTTATATTCATTACAATTTACATTACTAATCAGAAATAATTTAAAAATAAAAATAAATTCATCCTTATACAATAAAATGTAAATAAATTTAAACTACCACTGTTTCCAAACCTAGCCAGATAGGAAGAGAAGCGGCGAAACAAACTCTTCAGCAACTACGATTTCTGAAATGACAATAAATTAATATTTTTTTAAAATATTTCAATATTAAATATGCTTGTCTATAAAAAAATCTTTAACACTATAATAACATATTTTCTCTAACAGCAAGTCAAATACCTTTCGAAATCTTTTGATACAATTTGTTTTTGCAAATATTAAGTTTTTAGCGACGCACATGCAGTTTCTTACTATTTCTTAAATGTGAGAAACCTAATACTTGCATTTGTTTAAAACAAATGATGATGTTTTTTTTACAAATACAGCCAAAGTATATAAACATGGTAAAGGCAATATTTTGGGAGACTTAAAAGTGGCTTGTATGAATGTAACTGATTAACACTACATATTGATCCTATACACTTGTTTTGAACTTTAAAGATTCTAATTAATTATACAGAATTTAGGATTTTAAACTTAAATCGTCGCGAATTAATAACATTTTTAATTATTTATACGGGATACTCACGATCTCTTTTTATTTTATTTGTCGATATTTCGGCCTAGTTGCATAGACCGTGGTCACGACGGGACTACGCAACTAGGCCGAAATATCGACAAATAAAATAAAAAGAGATCGTGAGTATCCCGTATAAATAATTAAAAATATACAGAATTTCCCCAAATAGGAATACCATATTGCAAAACGGAAGAAACATACCCATAATTCTCTAACAGAGATGTATTTAAGTCTGATACTTTTCTTATTCGTCTTTACACATATACGAATCTATCAACTATATTGCAAAGTGAATCAAAGATAAGTATCATAGAAATGTGTCCCATTAAAATTTATCCTGAAATAACTTCAATATGCAAATAGTAAATATATTTTCATTTTATGATATGTATAAATAAGCTGACTATTTCTCGGATTGATAGTAAATATAAACATTAAGTTTATTTTGAGATAATATGGTAAACATGCAGGAAATCTACCATTAAAGAAATAATTCATATATTTCTCAAATTTTGAAAAAGACTTGGCTTTTCATACTACTTGTATATTACTATGTTTTCGTCTTTCACTGTCGAATTTCATTTATTTCTACTGGCCCCGAAGAGTAAGCAAGTTAGGTAAAAGCTTGTGTTACGGGCGATAGTCAACGATGCTACACAGATTTAGGTACTTACTTAAATAGATATCGGTACGACGTACGAACGAGGTTGGTTCAAATCACGTTTGTTACAAAGTCTCAGACTCGTAATAAATGCTACAGATTAAGCTTACAAAACATTGCAGAAATTCAATCTAAAGCTGGGAAGGATAACCGGCCTGGACCCGGCCGCGCCGTACTTCAGCGAGACCGTGACACTTGTGCGCCTCGACAGGTCCGACGCCGAATACGTCGACATCATTCACAGCAACGCCTTACCTATCTACTTTTCAGGTTTGTCTTTTGAATTGTAAATTGTAGGACTTTATTATCATCATATTTTTAATCAGTTTTTTATCACTTTAGGCGTGAAAAATCAAGCTATACCACTCGTACTCTAAACAGTTTTCGACAACTAACTGCACAGTGAAATTAACTATGCCTAGTCAAAACACTTACTTACTTACTTTCTATCGAATCAATAGGACTAACTTACTGTTAAGTTATACGGTTGGACCTCATACTAGAACACGTTTTTAATTTTCTCCACAAAACTTTGATACGTAATGATGTATTGCTGCGATTTCGTAGACAATTTTTTTCTCGTAATGTGCCTTTGTGGGCTATAGTATCTTCAAGCCCATATCCCCGGAGAACACGTAGAGGCACAACCAAGGCACCCACGACTAGCTGAAGAAAGAAGATAATGTGTCTTTGTAGACTAAATTGCAGGAGGAGATATACCTGTAAGGTATCTCCAATACTAATCGGCTCTGGGGTCTAGTCATTTGTCATTGACTTCTTGAGGTCCTGGGTTCGATCCCCGGGTCGGGCTGCAAAATGAAAATAGAAGATGAGTATTTTAAATTTAAAATAATCTAATAAAAATAACGTTGCCCAGGATTGGATATGTGCCCGGTTGGCGATAGGCTTGCCACCTATCACATTATGGGACGTAGTGTCTTAGGCTAATCGTGGGTGACTTGATTGCGCCTCTGCCTAACTATTCAGGGATATGGGCGTAAAGATACACATATCCAATACTGTAGGACTCAGAGGAAGGGACGTAGCAGTATGGTCAATGATGTTAATAAAGTTTTTTCTGATTCTGAGTGTATCGGCATAATAATTTGATTTTTTTTTAAAGTTTTTATTTCTTTTGTGTAAAATATTTGCATTTCATTAAGGTCTTTGCCATGTTTTGATATATGACTCTCTTCTCTCCACGGCATGATACCCCACCGTTTAGGAGCTCTCAAGAGAAAAGCGCACTTATTTCTAAAATGACGGCATCACAGCTGTAAAATTCCTTGCATTGCGGAGTCGACTCTGGGCGGAGATAATTCACTGAGATATATACCGCTCATTCAATTGTCTCCTCTTCCATTAAAAAAGGATAGTCGTTCTATGTTAAGGAGTGTTTAGATTTGTAATAATTTATTAATTTAGGATGCCGGAGAATGAATTCATCGATGTTAACGAATGAAGGTGACGTTGCGGACTTCGCTAGGTACATTTCGGACCCTCTTACGATTAGCAACTCCTTACAACATTTTAATAGAATTAAGTCAAGTTTTTTAGATCATATTAGAGAAGTAAAAAGATGCTCCAGCAATCGATCGCGATCGCAATATGTTTGCAGGTTTCGGGATGACAGAAGCTATCGGGCACGTGGACTTCTACCCCAACGGTGGCGCGCACCAGCCGGGCTGTGCGAGCTCGGAGCACGGGGGCGCGGGGGGCGGGGGGGACATGTACCTGCTGGCCATGCGGTTCGTCAGCTGCGACCACGAGAGGAGCCACGAGCTCTTCACCGAGTCCATCGCGCCGCCCTGCCCGCTCATGGCCGTGCAGTGCTCCTCTTATGAGGTGATTGTTCTATTAATATATGTGTATTCTATAATATGGAAAAATAAGTCATTACTTTGAGCGAAGAGCGAGGCCGTGTAGGATAAAAACTTCTTACATCATTTTAATGTAAAAAAATCAATCGTTGTCATTATAGTGTTATGCAATTTATTTTATTGTTAAAAAGATGTCGCTGCTGTTCAGACACAAATTCAAATATAACACTGCACTGCTATAGTGCCTCCCTATCTGTCCGTTGGTTTCGAGAACGCGTCTGCGTTGCCCGCCCCGCTAACCGCAATATTCGAGGCAGAGGCCTAACGCTTTGATAGAAATATATCGTGCTTGACTGCTCTTATACTCTTGAATAAGTAATATGGCCCTAGACAAAAGAAACAGTTGTACTATTTAGGTATAAGATTTACAGTATGGATGACTTTTTAGTTGTCTCGCCGTCTGTGGATGTCTCCCGCCCGCTGTCGTCATGTCCATATCGATAAGTGCCTTACGTGTTGCTCCCAGTAAACTATTTTCTAAAATTGTTTTAATAAGTCCTACTAATATTATAAATGCGAAAATGTGTGAGTATGTATGTATGTATGTTTGTCACTCTTTCACGCTCGAATGGCTGAACGGATTTATCTGTAATTTAAAAAACAGATAGATTGTGACCTGGATTAGCGTGCATACTACATTTAATCCCATTCGCACAACGGATTTTTTTGCGAGCGAAGCCGCAGGCCACAGACTAGCTGTGATTCATAAATCACATTAAAATTGGAACGCTTAGAAATATTTATATAATTATTAAATAAATATCTATAATTTGAAAATGCAGCATTTGTTCTACTCCCAAATTGTGCAAGTTATAAACTTTTGTCATGGATGTTGGCCAAAATGACTTACGCATAGAAACACTTATTCTCTCAAATTTAGTAAACACTCAAAAGTCTGAAATGCAATAAGATATGATCGGTGAAGTTGTGCCTCTCCGTTGTCTCCTTGACCGATGGGGCCGTGAAGTGATGCATTTATATATAAATTGCACTATTGGTAATAAGTTCGATATAAGTCACGAATAGAAACAAAATACATTTAGACTGATACTACATTGTGCCGCACAATGGAGCATGGATGTGATTAACCATGAAATATCGTCATATTGAGGGGCAGTGTCTTGTACAGTGTACCGTGTGGTTTTTATATAATAACTAGCTGCCTGTTCCGGCTTCGCTCGGATAGTTTCTATTTTAAATTGAGATGTAAACTATCCTATCTTTCAAGTTGGATCAAACTGCACATGGTGTGCAAATTTGATTGAAATCGGATAAGTAGTTTAGGAGTCCATGGCGGACAAACAACGTGACACGTAATTATATATTAAGATTAAGATTTTTCTACAGTGTGATATTTCCCTCAGTGCTGTCAAATTAGTTTGCACACAATAATTCCATTTACCTCAGTACAAGTCATGTCCTGACTGATTAACTAATAAAATGTCAGATGATGATTTTTTATTTCATTAAAAAAATGGTTTTAATTCCCAGGAGTTCACGGCTGGCAATTGTACCAGTTGCGACAACAAGCACGCGTGTGTACCGATGGGGTTCCACTCCCGGCCCCGGTACCGCCAGCTGCAGCAGTCGGGCTCCGTGGACCCTCACTCCAGCCTCAGCCTCTACTCGCTCACCGGCAGCTCCAAACCCTATTGCAGTGAGTCTTGTTACTGGCTGGTTTAATAAAAACTAAAAAGGCGTTAGGACTCAAATGAGCCTATAAATGTTCTAAAGGCACATCTCGTTTAAAAACACGAAAGATTTAACAGCATGTTACGACCAACTTATTGATAATTCTACTCGAGACTGAAACACGTAAATGATAAGCATAAGTGTAATGGCGGAAGGATGTTACAGAAAAATAAACCCGTTTTCACCTTTTACAAATCTCGTAGGACCTACCTACGAGATTTGTAAGAGGTGAAAACGGGTTTATTTTTGACGGGTTGTTAAAGGAGACGAACATGGGGAAATATTCATAGTCAGTGAAGTGCGCTCCATTAAGGAACATAAGCACTGCCTACGCTATATATTGCATGTGCTTTTACGAATATATTTTAATTAAGTTTTCTTTATAACATTTTTAATTATTTATACGTTTAAAATCCTAAGTTTTCTTTAATTTAATATTCTGAGACGATTGATATCCACTCTTATCTATGCACCATCAAGGAAACTATTTTAGTCTTGCCAGCAAAATCAAAAAGGGGTTTTTTACAAATTGTGTAACCGTTGTCAAAAGCACAAACTAGCTCTACTTAAACTTTTATTTATATAGGTAAATTTTTACAAATCATTTACACGAAAAATATGATTCACGTGTTCATATTCATGTGTGTGAGTTAAATATAAGTATTACTTTACATTATACACATTGTAGAAATCGAAGTATAGCGTTGCCAATTTAGTTTCATTTGTTAGCGCTGTAGAATACGTTTTATTATCTAATCGCACACGTAACAAATAAAAATAAAACCCAGTTGGGCCGTTGTTGACGAGTTCTACTATACATTCCGTGACATTAGTTTTTTGAAAAAGAAAAGAATTAATAAAAGATTTTAAAAATTCCTACCTTTATACCTTTTTCACGCGATTTTCATTATGAAATATAATAATTGTTTTTAACTCCCGACAGAAAAAGAGGTGTGTTATAATTTTGACGTATCTGAGTGTATGTGTCTGTCTGTGTATTCAAAACTTACGAATGATTGGACCGATTTCGGCTTGGATTTTTTGTTTGAAAGCTGAGGTGATCGAGATGATTCTTAGCTGTATTACATCTATGTTTTATTTGGTCGACTGGCTAGCTAGCGTACTCGCCTAACTACAGCGATGTCGGGTTCGATTCCCGACAGAGGCAGGCATTTGTGTGATGAACATTTAGGTGTCTGCATTGCCGGGTCTGAGTGTTTATTAAATTTATTCTGGGGCTATTTTGGGGTTATATTCAATTTGTGTGACTTGTCCAGTGATATTTATTTATTTGTTTTCCACAGGAGTTCATTACGAAATAACGTTGAAAGTCTCAAATGCATCAGAAAGTAGAATCCACGGCCCCGACAACGGGAAACTTTCTATAACGCTCGTTGATAGAAACAATAACCAAAGCGACCATAAGTTCCTGAACGATGAACAGTAAGTATTGTATGTTTTTAATATGACTTTTTGATGGCATAAGAATACCTTGCCTATGTGTTCTATGCTTTTTGCCTTCGATGCTTGTATGTTGGCGATTGGGCCAATACTTCTTAGACCTAAACTTAGGGTAGACCTCTACGAAACGCTGAACACAACTATAACGACTGGCAAGTGCGTATCCGGGCGTGTTGTTGCATTTTCTGTGAACTTAGTCACTGAATAATAATAGTCCTAAAATTATAAAAAACAGAGATTCTGGAATTCTAAATATAGTGATCAAAAAGAAGAAATAGGCATTTCGCGTGCCCTTATTCTAATTACTTAAATATTTGTATTAATGTTATTTAGTTTAATAAAAATATTAACATAACGTAATATCTCTTAATATATATAAGCCATGAGTCAAAGTCAACTCCTAAACTAATCCTCATCAAATTTGAATACCGTGTATAACTTGGTCCAACGTGAAAGATAAAGTAGCTTATATCTCAACTAGTCCTCATATTATTTTATTATAACAAAAACCGTAGCCACAGCAATTCGTCGCTGGGACTACTAGTTACAATACAATCGTCGGCGGGAGTAACAACAAAAATTTTCTTTAACGCTCTCATTGCATTTGTCCTATTCACAAACTTTTTTTGACAAAATTAACTCTCACTTCCATTAAATGACATTCCCATTTATGGTAATTAGTGATTATATATTAGTTATACCATGCCTTATAGTTGGTTGGAAATAGATACAAACAGGTAATTATTGTTTTTTATAACTAGTGGTCGCTCATTGGTAGGAATTTGACCATAATAAATTTTAGTATCTTGTCGATAAGAACGCCATCTTCATTTCATAAGACCAACTACTTTGTTTCCAAATTTTTTATTGCGCCATCTGTGATATTTTACCGTTATCAATATATTTGTTTGTGTGTGTCAAATGCATGGTAGTGTGGGTAAAGTTTTATTTATTGATTTAATATACTTTATAACTATTATTATTAAAAAAAATGTTAGCGTTCTGCACTTCTCCTACACATAAACTATAAGTGTGCCAAATTTCGTACTCCTCCGTCCGCGCAATTTTCGGAAAAAGGGTCCAAAGTTTGGCATCATGTTTTAATTTAAAGATAACTAGACAAATATCACAAACTGATCTAACGCCATATTATGCAAATTTAATCGAAACAACTAACATATTTCGATGCCAAAATAAATAAAGAACATAGACATACAAACACTACGATTCCTACTTCGTGTGACGGTAATTACACCCGAACAGATCTCTGACATTAGATGTGTACGTTAACCCCTTGAGGCAGTCAAAAATTATCGGTTATTTATAAAATACCCGACAATTCACAATTATTGTTATAAACAAAAAGATAAGATACGCAAAATTGGGTTATCTTCATCCGGATTTGTAAAAGTTGTTATCTTTTGTTACAAAATTGTGATTGATAATAATATGTCATGACGTTGATTGGTTATATAATGACCGTGCCTCCGTTGGTTCAAGTTCTCATGAAATACACATGCATATTTCTTGTGAACTGGCAAAAGCCATCAATGTAGTTTATTTGTTTTGTCTCTGCTTACTTTAATTATTGAATATGTAGTACATCGTAAGCCTGGCGAGAAAAAGTTTATTCTTGACGCTTTAACGTCGATGCTCTTCATTATCATGTTAGGCTTCAAGGTATATAGTTACTAGAAAAGTTTTTAGCATTCCAGGCTCGTATTGGCTACGCAAAATTATTAAGGGTGTCTGGAAGCATTGTTACTTTTTCGCTATCGGTAAATTTTGAGCTTTTTGAATACTTGAGTTATTTACTGAGCCCTGTGAATTTGCTTTATTATAGCGTTAGGAAAAGTCATTTAGATATTAATGGCCTAAAACTATGTCAAGAATATTTTAATATTTTTAATAATAATTCAAAAACAACTGTGGAATGCAAAAGGGATTTTTCAAACCAGCTACTACTTAACTGACAAACTTTTTAGGTTTTGTAAGATAGTAGAAAAAGCATTTATTTTGTTTCAGGAAGTATTACAAGCCGGGAGATGTGGAAACCAAGTTATTAGCTTTCAAAGACACCGGTTTGCCGCCAGTCGCGGCCATTGTGGTCTGGAAGTACGAGGCCAGTTTATTGAATCCCATCACGTGGAGGATATTGTCATCTTCTAGCATTTATATTGAGTATATCAAAATATCATCTCTGGAATATAATACAGTGTAAGTATTATTATGTTTAAAAGGGGCATAATAATTGAAATTGGAGTTCTGGCGCCATCGTGAATGAAGGTGGTCGTAATTTTTTCATTATTATTGAATATCGTGTTTATATTGAGTGCAATTGGTTAATTTAGGTTGGAATTATATTAATTTTGTTCAGTGAAAGTGCACAAATGAAATAATCATGAAGAAATTAGTGTATCGTCTATTTCCTCGCTGCTGTCAAATCTCACTAGGTGAGCTTGAGTAATGAAGCCACCGCTTTACTCATGACCCTGACCTGACAAGACTTTGTACATAGTGACTAATGACTGTATAAGAGTTAACTAACTTGACATTGGCAAAGTAGTCGTAAAAACGATCCTAAGCCATATTTATAAAAGAAGAAGAATAAGTAAATATTTATTTGGCCTAAGATAGCCCAGTTCTTAAGATGACCCATTTTCAATATTTTGTATTTTTTTTAAAGTTTGAAAGAGCTTACATTACTACCTGCAAAACATGGTAGTAATTAAAACTCTTTCAATCTTTAAAAATACAGTATATTGAAAATGGGCCATCTTAAGAACTGGGCTATCTTAGGCGCAAAGCACCTTATTAATGCCAACAATTACCTAATGTTATTACGCAACAATGACATTAAGTTTTTTTGTGGGACTATTGAGTTTTTACCATAAGTGGTAATCATTAATAAACATATGAAATATATAGTTAATAGTGTCAATTCTGTTAAGCACCAACTAAACTTATTTTAAATGAGCGTACAATACGTACGCTATCCTTTGCCAATGAAACAAAAAGAAAAGAGATGTAACATTTTAGACTCAGTTTGGTTCGGACATGTCAATTCGTAACGTTTTTAATCAACGCCTTCCGAGGAATATAATAAAAGTGTAGAAATTTCGTGTACAAACTAATCTGACGGCACTAAACGTGTTTTGTCTCTTTCTATTACTATCGTTAAAAAGAGATAGCATTAACTAAAAATTAGTGAGTGTACAACAAAATTATCACCTTTGTCCAACGGTCGGATAGTTACGCCTAAAAGCGAGTGTACTGGTTACACTGAGGACTGAAATACGATAGTGCTACACTCTGTCATTAGGAGTGGGATAGGTAAGGCGGTGAGTCTGCGCTCACTGTCCATCAGTGGTATTGGTAATTCCTCGTTTAACGCTCGCCTTTGAGCTGCCTGACAGGAAAGCAGATTGCCTACGAACTGCCAATTCGATTCCGGTTCCTAAAACAAGGATAAATTTTGGGAGATTTAATAATCACTTAAAACTTATCTTTGTAAAAAATAAATAAAAAAAAAATTAAGGAGACTTTATATTTATCATGGTTGTTACAAAAATATTTTTGTTACAGAATCACAGTATGTCCGAAACTAAAGAAACCAGTTGTCAAAAATTTACAAACTGTTATGAAAACTAAGTACTGCACTTTTACAAATAAATGAAGAAACAATGGCGTTATGTTGGAAAATGCCAAAGTTTTGGGTTGACGGAGGAGCGAATGCAATTCGAAAGTATTGTTATAGTATTCTAGTGTAATAAGGATAATTATGAAATTATTTAATAGTTTTATTAATGTATATAATGTGGAAATATGTTAAGAAATAAAAATTCATGTTTTATGTGTGTTGTTTTAGTAAACTTTGAATTTTGGCGTACCTGGGTTCCTAGAGTGTACATTGTTTAAAAATAGATCCCGTACATTTGTTTTGACTTACATTTGTAAATACGTAAAGACATCTACACAAAATCTATATTAGTGTATAAATTAGTGGATGAGTGGAGAGGGACGACAAACAATTTAGTATTATTTAGCCTGGTGTTACCATTAAAAAATAATATACAATTCATTTGAAATTACTTTAAATAAAACTATATAAAAAACATACGTATTTTATGGAAGTGACTAAAACAGGTGAAAAATACTTGGAACACTTTGGTCTTCATATTAGTCATAACTGAAAGCTTAGAATGTTTGTATATTTGTTATTCCACTAGAAGTAACACGATATAGATTGTGTTGGTAAAGTCTAGCAACATTGTGGAAATGAATAGTTGGAAACAGTGTAGCCAATAGCATATTTGTTTATAGTTTAGCTTAAATGATAGAGTGCTGTGCAGCAACTTGACCGGCTAGGGATCCACTGCATTATCTATTCCATCTTTCCTGCCGCCATATTGAGCCTACGTTCTGGTCAGGCGGGTAGGGTAGCCTACTAGCCTAACCTACGGAGTACGGCTGGGATTTTAGGCATATTCTCCTGAATATGCCTAAAATCCCGGCCATAGGACATTGATGCATCCGTAACATCTATGGTGTCTATAGGCCACGATTGTCTCTTACCATCAGTAGACCCATGTGCTTGTTCGCTCACCTATCACAAAAAAATACCATATTTTTGGCATAAAATAATATGAAATTAACTTATCTGTTTTGTTAACTTTCAAGGTATAGTACATTTTTTGTATTTTTTTTTTGTGGATTGAATAACTAGGTAAACATACATAGGATAGAAAATGGGGACAAGATTCTCTCTTTATGGCAGAGATTTACCATAGCGTTATTTGACTTAGTGAAAAAAAGTTACCTTACATCCCGACCGCGGCCTCAGGTTGGCAACGCACTATTACCACCTTTGGTGTCTCTAGGCGGTGTGAATTCCTTACCATCAGGAAATCCGTCTGCTTGTTTGCCTTCCATTGTCATAAAAAAAAGAGCAGCGTTATAAGTTATGAATTATGATAATTATTATTGGGCAATAGCGCTGGAAGAACTTAAAAGACACGTTACATTGCTAGAAAAAACAAACATGTGATAAAGCTAATGAGAAAATTAAGCAAATTAAAAAACCAGCCAACAAAAAATGAAAAAGAAACGCAGCTAAGTCAAAAAAACCGTCTTCCAAATCCCGTCTGTAGAGACTTTAGGTACATGACGGGTAGACGTTAAATAAAATTTATACAGGCACTCTGCTCTCGAATCCTGTGTATTATATTATATTATATTCTTGACGAATATCTTAAATTATGAATCAAATCAATATGTTCAATGGTTCAATAAAGGTAAGTATATTTTTATTACAAGTAATTTTGATAGTTTATTCATATAATGTAGTTATACAAAAAAATCCGACTGTCTACCTATCGTGAAACACTTTGAAGTCTGTGAAAGATTTTGATTAATTTCTTAACTTTGGTAAATATTTAATCACGATATTTTATACCACGCCAAGGTGTAGGTAAATAAATCATCCAGAAAATTTTAAAATAATTTCGTTAAAATAAAAAAATATGGTGTCTACTTTCCGATTTAATTCAGGTACAATATTAAAAGGTTAAATAGGTTAATAGGTTTAATAGGTTAAAAAATGAAATTTTTCGTAATTATTGAATTTCTGATCTTTATTATATTTGTCAATTTTGTTTGTTCAGTGAGAGTGCACAAATAAAATAGTCATGAAGAAATTAGTGTATCGTGTATATCCTCGATGCCGACAAATCTCATTAAATCAGCTTGAGTAATAACGCGTTTTACTCAAAAATGACTTTCTTTGAGGACTTATGACTGATTTTGTTAAATCGGGTAACTTATTGCATGTTCAACTTGACCGATGGCAATTGCTAACGCTAATGCAAAAAAAACTAAAGAAAGAACTTTCAACCTTTGACAAATGACATTGACATGCTGACAAGAAGCATTGCCACCTTAGTATTTTTTTCACTTTATGTAGTTAATTTTATATGTACAACAGTGATATTCAGAAAAAATATTGTTGGTTAACTAAAAAAATAATTAATGATTTGAAAAGTAGAAAATATACATTGCCAAAACTCTCATATAATAAGCAGTCTGTGAATTCCTAAGTTTGTATCAGCACTATCCTTTTGTTACTATTGATTTTCGAAATTGGTCGAAAAAGCACACTGCTCTCCTAGTGGTAAGAGATAACCGTCCCCTATGGACATTATAAAGTGTTAATTTTTACAAATATTCATGTATATTATATATTTGATAAACAGTGCAAATAAGTGTTAATTGTGGCTTTTTTACTTGAACACCTTCACCTTGCAGCTAAATATGTTTACGTTGTTCAGCTAGATATTTTTGAGTTATATGCAACGTAACACCAACGGCACACTAATAATCGGCTTTCTAATGGGTTAATCATTTTAACCCGTATTTTTTTAACCCATAATTTTTCCCCGTGTTGGTCCTCGCTCCTTTGCAGAATAGACCATCTGCCTTCCTGCTAGGCAGCTCGTAAAAGGCTTGCCGTCACTAACACCGCGATATCTGACTAGGTGGTAGAGTTTCGCAACGACTCACCCGGATTGGTACCACCGCCCTACCTATTTCTGCCGCCATAACGTCATGACGTGTTCCGGTTACTTTTGCTCGAGGCCTAACATCCCGGCCTCAGGTTGGCAACGCACCATTACCAACTTTGGTGTCCCTAGGCAGCGTGAATTTCTTACCATCAGGAAATCCACCTTTTTTTATGGCAAACAAGCACCTGCTTGTTTGCCTTCCAATATTTAAAAAAAAAACCTATTGCAGTCAGGTGCAATTTTTATGATGAAAAAGATATTGTTAGAAGTTGGTAGAAGTTGTTGTTGTTGATAGAAGATTTGGTTAAAGATTAGAGTAAATAGAAATTATTTTACGTTAACTTGACTTTTTGAGGTCCCAGTTTCGACTCCCGTGTCGGGAAATAAAAGCAAATAGAAAATGTAATTTTTCAATTTTCTAATAAATATAAGGTTGCCCGGGATTGAATATGTGCCAAGTTGGCGACAGGCTGGCCACCTATCATATTGTGGGATTTAGCGTCTTGGGCTAGTCGTGGGTACCCTGGTTGTCTCATACTAAACATTACTTGATTAGTATCATGTTTCTAAAAAATCTACCAAAATAATGAATTATTTTAAACTGCCTTTAGTTACCGTTAAAGATATATAATAGAGCATATAATATAGTAACGCAACTTTAAAAGATAGCTATTATTAAAATAAAGTTAAGTCTGTACGAACTTTCATGTCACTTTAACCGTTTATGTGTTAGAGTTTGCAAGTGCTAGCGATGGAAGTTCTAAAAGAGGATTAGTTAAGGTCTAGCATCAGGTCCTATACATCATGTGACATTTTTAAAATTACAATGTTTTCTTCGGACCTTGATGGGTTTGTGAAGTTGCAATTCAAGCCGACTTTCTCAAGTGTTACTACAAATGTTAATAATTTCATAATTACTTGTGTAAATGAACGTACGTGCTTTATAGTTACGGGCTGTAATGATGATCGTGGTGATTACATTTTTTGTAACTAAATACAAAAAAATGTATTACCCATTTTTGTTTTCCTAAATTAAGTGTAAGTTAGACTTAATTACTATTGACGCGATGATGTAAGGACCGCGCCGTTTATGGCTATTCGTGCACTGGCAGCTTTTATTGCCGCGACACTATGTTTATTTTTGTCATATTGTATTGTAATTTGGTAGGAGATGAATGTAGAGTGGCAGCGACAAAAATATTCCGCATTCTCCCCCTCTAATTAAGTTATCCATAATGCGACTCCAAATTGAGATTATGTAAAAATATGTATAGTTCATTTTTAGCTCTTTTATGTCAGTGTTATAAGTCTGTTATTTTTTTTCACTATTACGTTGATTTGTATTTAGCCCGTTGGTTTTACTTCTTTATTTAATTCTTGTGATTCTGTTATTCAAAATCCTAAAGATCTAGGCAGTTTATATAGTGAATTATGAAATAGTGAATTATTTTGCTGTATTGTGGCATTACTGCTAGCTTGTGACCAGTGTTACCACCTTGGTTGTTTTTCCACCAGAACTAGCGCGTTTTCAAGGTTTCTGGTGGTACTTTTTCATTATTTAGCGCTTTTATTTTTTCTGGTGGGTTTTAGTGCTTTTATTAAAATGGAACTTTAATTTGCCAATTGAAGTTTAGTTTTGATGAAATACTATTTTTTCAGTTATTTACATACATATCTTCACGCCAAGTCCCTTACGGGGTAGGCAGAGAGTATCGAATGCCAAAACTCACGATCCTGACAAACCTGTCTTGCTTCCTTCATATTCATAACCCTTTTCATACAAACACGCCGGTTTCGGAGACTCTTGACACCACCCTCGGATAATAAACAGTTAACTGTTGCTGATTTGCATTCGTAAGTAGTCTAATAAAGGGCTATTTATTGATGTGGAACCAGTTTTGTAACTGCATTACCAGAAGAGTTATGGTTGCAATAATGTTAATAATTAAAAATAGTCAATTCACCATTGTTACAAATTTATTAAAGAGTCATGGGGATGACTAATTGTTTGACATAGATATACCCTATTAGTTTTATACGGTGTGTATTCGTACAGCCTGATGTGTTGGAGTTAAATTGAATAGATCGGAGGTCAAGCGTGGGTGTTCGAGTTACCGTGGAAGATTCATATATACTCTTACCCATAGAAATACTGTACAAGTAGGGACCAAAACGTTTCCACACTTTACAGGTGGAATATGGGATTGATACGTCTACATTTAGTCATGTCTTTATTCCCCGTCAAACCAGTCTTGTGGAATTGTCGAACCAAGGTCATCGAGATGGGTGGAATACGAGCATCCGGATGCAACCTCCCTGAGCGCGCTTTCACTTGGTTTTATAGCCTAATGGCACAAGCTAGAGCGCGCGGTGCTTAGTACATATTATTTGGACTATCCATATGGCTGTATTATGCATTTATGGAGAAGACCAGTTTCTGGTAGCCCCTTACGTAAACTACCACTTGATAGACGATATCACAAGTTATGTTTATGACATCTTATATTCAACCAAACCCTACGCATTGTACACACTACACTAGACATATCTTATCAATGTGCTTGTGCGCCCATGTATTGACTAAGCCATATGTGATGGTGTTCCGATGTTGTATAATTAAATTTGTAATTTAAAGGTTTAAGCATCAGTCAACGAACTCACTGTGTTAAACATACGACTTCCAGTTAATAACGAAATTAATTAGGAATTTTTACTTAAAGACTACTTAAATAAATATATTTGTACTTGTACGTGTACACCGATGTACAGACTACTGATGCTTCTATCAATGTTCGTTGTTATGGTCAAGCCCTAGAACTGCATGCACAATTTATTGTCAGATTCTCCTTAAAAGTCCTTTGATAGACTTGTGATTGAGTTTCACATGAACAGAA
>NJDC01050190.1:95762-126909 GCA_002245475.1 Calephelis virginiensis | reverse complement strand
ATACATATAATAAAACTAATGTAACTAAATAGGTACATGAAATGCATGTTTTAAAAACAATTATTTTATCCTGTATACGTCCCTTGCTCTTTCATAACTAGTTTTGTTTTTATTTATAATAGAGTTGTCACCTTCATACTTATTTATACACAAGCTAAGCCGACAGACGTTGCCCTGATTTTTTATTTCTTAAGATTGTTCTCGTTATTGTGGCTAAAACAAAAAAAAATATGAAATTGTTTCGTCCGCTAAGGCGTTATGAGATGACCTTGGGAAATCGGGACTTTTTTTGGATATGTAAGAATTAATATTAAACAGTAACAAAACTGTAGATATAACATTTAAAAAAAATATTCGTTGTGTATAGGACCGAAACCAAAACGACAGTTATTAAATTTTTTATCAGTTTGCATTTTTTACAAATTTTGTGTTATATTCTGGTTCGAGTCAACATTAATGATACCTATTACTTTGAAAAAAAATCTTTTATTCCCAAAACTAACCATGAAAAGACACTTCAATATGTTTATGAAGTCGCTAGCAACAGATAGCATAATGAGACTGATTTCTAGTAGATTTAATGCATATGTTACAGAATTTAATTTAAACTTATATCAATTTTTCACGAGTTAACACCCATAGGCTTTTAGTAAGAAATGACAGTTTGAGATATTTTATTGAATCAGGCGTTACTTTGCGGAAATCCATTATAAAAGATGTAAAATAAGCCTTTATTTTGCTAATTCCGCGTAAGTAACACAACCGTTGTGGCAAATAATCCTCCAAACGACACAGAATGTGACAACCCTACCTAAAGTTCCCACCTCCCACCTCCGCGACCAGATCACAAATAGAGTCCGAACACGGTATTCGTTCTCGTGTGTCGTCGTTTGTACGGTACGGTCGAATTCCTGAGGATGCCTCGGTGTAGAGGCGAAACGTACGTCGAGTGCGACTTGGTGTTCTCTGTGGTGAGTGCTTCGACAAAGTTGGCGAAGGACGTGACAAGTGGTTTTGTTTCCCGTGTTCGGACTCTATTTGTGATCTGGTCGCGGAGGTGGGAGGTGGGAACTTTAGGTAGGGTTGTCACATGTAAAGAACGTGACAATTTATATTGTTTCCCGAGCTCTTCTTATATTCGTGTTCTGGTCGCGGAGGTGGGTGGTGGGAACGTCAGTTAGGCTTGTCACATTCTGTGTCGTTTGGAGGATTATTTGCGGTTACAACGGTTACACTACTTACGCGGAATTAGCAAAATAAAGGCTTATTTTACATCTTTTCTAGTGACAGTTTGTTTAAAAATCATATATATTTTACACTGACGAAGCAAGTAAATGCTACGAGAAAGTTATATTACGTTTTTAAATTAATTAAGTTCAGCTTCTGTATTGTACACTGTGTATTCTAATATTATAATTTTCACATATTCACTCTATGCTTAGTTTAGTAGCAGACATATTTAATGGAAATGAATTCGCCTTTTGTATTATTTTATTCATTAACATTTATAAAAACTATTTTGTAAGCAGCAATAATATAAAGCAGTAAACATGCAATAAACTGACTCCATTTTCATCAATAGAATCATTATGTTCGTGTTTATAAAAAACCAAACAATTGGTAATGAAATAAAGAAGCATACAAAAAAAAAACATGAAAAAAGACATATAGACAAATCGATTACCGAGGGTTAATCAATCGATCTAGCTTTACTGGCAACTGGAAGGAAACTAGGCAGCTCTTCCGTAATCGTGACACTTTGCAATTAATACTTCCTGCCTACACCACAGGGGATTTGGCGTGAAGATTTGTATTTATGGTTTTATAAATCAACTTTATCAAAAGGCTATATCATCTAAACTCCTAAAATATAAAACATGCATTTATCCATAAAACGGTACTGATTATAGCCACTTCGTAATAAAATAAAAGCAAAATACTTAAGCAGTGTTGTTTTGCGACACTTGAATTGATTTAAATGTTGGTATCCCTCTTTTAGGAAGATTAATGATCTATTGGAATCGGCTTACAGTTCTCGTTGTAGCCGTTCATTTATCTTCGTGGTAAATGGTAATAATTACTGGAATAATTTAAGGGAGCTTTGATAAGAAATGAAAATTGTATTGTCTTCAATATTATCTTTTACAATTATTTAACTTGTTTGTTAATGATGACCAAATATTAGTAGTAAATAAAAAGTTAACCTCACTCGATTGAGCGAACATTTTGAATACAACTCTAGTTCTGTTGACCAATGATCTAAAATGGCGTCAACTTTGACCTTTGTGGCAAATGCTAAGTACAGATGAAACTCGTAACATCTTTAATCTTGTACATACATAGATACGAATCTTCACGCCAAGACCTTTACAAAGTAGGTAGAAAGAACTAAACTACTTACCTCACCGATTTTAAGCAAAATTTGCACACCAAATTTGATCAATCTAAGGGTAGAGACCCACTTAGCTATTCTTGCCGCCACAATGATGCTATCATGTTCTAGTCTGGAGGGTAGATTATCATTTGCACACGTCGTCTAACATCCCGGCCACAAAATGGGGGCGCACCTATAACATATTGTCTATTGATCACAGTTGTCTCTTATGTATCTTAACATCACAGATCTCTCACACGTAACAAAGACTTAAAGACTTTAAGTAAGTAAGTTCACGCTCATATCCCTGAAAAGGCAGACAGAGGCAAAAACAAGGCACCCACGACTAGCCGAAGACACTTAGTCCCACAATGTGATAGGTGGCATGCCTATCGCCAACCGGGCACATATTCAATCCCGAGCTACAATTTTTTTATTAGAAAATTGGAAAAACCACATTTTCTTTTTCTTCGTCGACCCGAGATTCGAAACCAGGACCACATGAAGTCAAATCCAACACTTAGACCGCTAGTTTACAGAAGGTAAAAACCTCGCAATTTATGGCAGACGAAGCTGAGGGTAACTGCTAGTTTAAATATAATTCATAGATAATTTGGGGTAGCCAGTATTCTTAATACCAGGAGATTAGTTTAAACTTTAACGACTCGTACTGAGATGTACTCGTAGCATATGATTTCACAACAATGCACTAGAATAAACAAAGCCCGTTCACTGGTTTCATATCGCTCTCCCTCAACGGATGAGTGCATATTGTAGCGGTGTGTCAGTGCGTGATGCATTTCATGAACCAGAGCTTACCTCGTATTAAAAATGTACAATGAAAAACCTACGCTTACTTAAAAGCAACAAAATCGAGCGGGCATTTATTCATACAGGTATTATCTCAGCTTACCTTGAATCTGTTTGTAAATTTTGATTTTATGACGAGTTACATGATTTTCAATAATTTCAGAATATTATTATTCGCCCCTGTGGTCTAGCGTCCAGATTCGGACCTGACTTCTTGAAGTCCGAGTTTCAAACCCCAGGTAGGGCAACAAAAAAAATTAGAAAATCTATATTTTCAATTTTCAATAAAAATAACGTTGCTCGAGATAGGATATGTGCCCGGTTGGCGATAGGCTTGCCACCTATCACATTGTGGGACTTAGTGTCTTCTGCTAGTTGGTGCCCTGGTTGTGCCTCTGTTGTGAAGAACATAGTTATTTTATAGACTGTTTATGAAATGTGCATTTTTTTAAGATATGTGTTATAAATACTTGTATATGTTCTACATAAATAGAATATACGTTTATTTCGATTTATAGAATATAAGAATAATAAATTATAGAAATTAGATTAAAATATAGCTAGCAATCACAATATGTGGTATTTTAGAGCATTCCTTGTCATAAAAAGAGCATCCGATATTCACCATATCCAGATTGGGTCCGAAATAATACAAAAATTTAAAAGATTCTAACAAATATGAAATATTATCTTTGAACGTGAGAAATGAATTTAAATAGGAATAGCAAAGGCAAATCCGAACGTGAAAGAACAATCGCATAAAAGAATGTCTCTGGCTGTCACCACAAACAATTTATCATGAAGCATGAGCTCCAGCAAAATATCTAATGCGAAGAGAACAAGAATGTGGGGAAGTAGCCGTATCTGGCGCAGAGCCAACATCGGCGACAATTCTACCTTTTTGCCGTTAATAACTTTTCTTGTCAACAAATGTTTTTGTTGTGAAACTTTGTATGCCTCTCGGCTAGAGCTAGTTTTAGATTGTTTGAGGTTAAGAAACGCTTTATGGGATGTCAACATTATATTTCAGTGATCCATGTAAGCTGTCTGATACCTTATAAACCGGAAAAGGGTTATTTGTTTGTTTGGGATGAAAAGGAATATCCAATCAATCGCTACCAAATAAAACGAGGTAATGTATTATATTTTGGTGAAAATTTATGACGGTATATAAAATAATAATAAAAAGGAAAATAATTAATGCCCCTATCACACAAATTGGGAAACAAAGTTACAACCACAGCCGATTAGCCGAAAGTACTTAGATGGTACTATTATTATAATTGGTAAACAGGTATAGTATAGGATACAACCGAAAATGAAAAAAATACAAAACAAATAAATTTGCAACTTAAGAAATGAATTACAAGTAATAAATATAATGCAGTTATTTTTTTATGATGGGCATATTGCCAGTGGATATTACAGACTTTAATTATATGTTAGCAATAAGTATAACGGCCATCCCACCCTTGCAAACGGCAATCCCAATGGCAAACGGTGAATGATGGTGGCAAAGACAATGGAGCATTTTCTGGATTTTGCGACCTAATTAATTTCGTTAACACAGTAATCATAAAAATATGTCCTTTAACAAAAAAAAACATACATAGCAAAAAGGTTTTTATTGTCAAAATTTAAATAAACCAGTCGTATGCGATTATTTTTATATTGGTAAAAGTATTACAAAAATCCAACTAAGTTGTAGACAGGTTTCAAAGTTTTTGAAATATTTTGTAATATATCATAACAAAGTTATAAATGCAAAAGTCTGTAGGTTACGCTGCCAGAGAAAAACCGCTGGGCCAATTTAGGTGAAATTGGATGTGAATTCCGTTTAAGAACTGAGTTCAAACATAGGTTACTTTTTTATGTAAATCAACTTTTAAAACATTTTTTTTTTACCCCAAAGTAAGCAAATTATATGCTTGTGTTATGGCTGTTAGTCAACGAAACTAATACATAGAAATACTTAAATAGATACCACAATAAATTTAATAAACACCCAGACCCGGAAATGCAGACATCTAAATTTTCATCACACAAATGCCTGCCCCCGTCGGGAATCGAACCCAAACCTCGCGGTTGGCCGATGTAGTTATTTTCTAGCACCGAAAATAATTGAAGAATTACTAATTTTGGCAACACATGCTTTCGTTGTTGAAAGTGTTACAGTTATTTAATAAATTCTAGAGCGCTCAGAATTTCTGGGCTTGTAGTTTCAGTTTGCTAACATCCCTGAGAAACATTGTTACGCCCTATGTGTCAGTATTTGCAGTTCACTCTTGTGTCCAGAATACGACAGGGCAAGCAACGTTCCACTCGACAACACGAGACATATTGCTGCCAGGAAGTACATATATTCACACTACGTTAAAGGGATTTACTACGTCATTGTGAATACTAGTATAGGTTTATAATTAGTAGTTGGTTGGTGTAAGTTCATAAGAGACTAGGCAGAAAAAAGCTAACAGGTTTCGTAATAGAAAAAAACATATGCCGCGTATATATTATCTAGGTTTTAATAGCGCGTTGCCATCCCGAGTTTGAGGTATTGAGACTTTTTGTGAGTAAAATTTCATGCAAAACTAATTTTCAGATTAAAACACGACAGTGGCGGAGATGAAAATTATTACGGCGAAAATAGGTAAGGAATTGGTACGTCTGGGTTATTAGTCACAAAACCTTAACTCCTATTCAATGTCACGGTGTTAGTGACAAACCCAATAAATTAGTCAAGATAACCATAGAACTTTAGGATAATTAATATGAATTTTGTGGCGTTGCTCCTACTACGATTTAAATAAAATTGTGAACGGCACTAATACGTAAATAAAGCACACCTCGTATTATCTATTATGTATTTTGTTAAAACTATCGTAGCATTTCGTAGCTCATTGCTACGGCACTAATACGTTAAAAAAAGCACATCAATTGCGTTGTTGCGTTGTAGTAAAATAAGTATATAAGTATGTTGTATGGTAGTAATCTTTTCTCTGTGTTGGTCCAGGTCTGCTGTGTAGAAAAGACCATCTGTCTTTCCGCCAGGCCGCTTATAAGAGGTGAGCAAAGGTTAAATGGGTGGCTACCAACTTGTGTAAGAAAGTGTAGTGTTGGAACTCGTCCAGGTAGGGATCCCCCTTATCTATTCCGGTCAGGTGGGTAGGGTAGTAGGTAAGTTTGAACAATAATTGACCAAAAACATCGATCAAAAGACAGCGATGCATCTGTAATATCTACGGTGCCTGTGGTCCACGGTTATCTCTTACTATCTCGAAAGCCGAGTACTTGTTCGCTATCTTATTGCATAAAACTAAATAATTAGAAATGAACTATATAATTATAATTATTTTTATTCGCTCTGGTGAACGGGAAATAAGATTGATACAACTTTTTTTAAACGACTAATTTCTGAATTTCGCATGTACCTATGCTATGTAACAGAGTAAAATTTGCCAGTTATGTTGACATGTTGTAAAATCCTGATCCGTTAAAAAGCCCTAGTGAAATATTTAAGAAGAAACATTTTACCTTATATTTTCTCCACAATAACAAATCTAACTTCATAAGTCTGAGCATATTGTGGCTAGAACTGACAATGACGATTTACTACTATTTATATTATATTGAATAAGTAAAGCCCGATATTAAAATCGCACAAATTATAAAAATTTACTTATGCTAAAAATAAAACTTATTAATTCAAGATCTACTAGTTCTTACCACACGATCTACGCAATTTTATATTGACTGAACTTTTGAAAAACACTTACGTCACTTTAATATTAAAGGTGTCTATAGGTCACGGTTGACATTAAAACAGATGTGATCTGTATCTATAAATAAAAAGTTAACTGATTTTTAAAAGAATTGAGTTGTGCATTTGTGATTATCTCTCAAACTGTCAAACGCATGCAAGTATGCGCAAATTATTACTTACGTGCATGCGTCATACTTTCGTGAAGAGATTCTAGTTGAATAAATAAAGTTTCGTAACCATTATAAAAGTTATCATTTTACCAAGTTATGCCAAAATATACCAACCCGCAAATTGCCAAAAATGAATTATTGACACCCAACTGATCAGAATTCTATATTAGTACTTAGTGTGCTCAATGTGCTATACTACTCAGCAAAAGGAACCCATCCTACATTGCATACAAAAAATATCTATGAACGCAGCCACACACAAGGACTAAGTTTAAAATAATTCTGCTATGATGATTTAGAAACATTTGGTTTCTGGTGGTTTGGCTTGATAATTAAAATAAATAACAAATTACTTTGTGTTAATGAATTTAATAAAATAATTTAAGGCTTATACTGATTATAATAATAAATTAATAAAGATAGTAGAACCACGTGTAATTTCAAATTTAACTTTAGTCGCCGTTTTCTCGAAATCAACTTTATGCAATTGGTACATTTTGGCATAACTCGATCCAATTATGGTTCATATTCCAATTTCCACATCTTAAAGCCTTATTTGCAATTGTATGTAAATAGTGTCAATTGTTGTTGGTTTGTATTATTACAAATATAGATTTAGACTGTAGTAGTAGCAATACACAACAAGCATAAGAAAGACGTGTATATAAAGACATAAATAAGATTTCTATTGAGATATTGTTGCAGTTGCCTAGTAATGTTGGATCTAACAATATAATATTTATGGCAAATGTTACGACGTCCATAAAAATATGGTAACGACTCTTCGATCTATGTAAATTTTATAACCGTTCTTTTATAACTTATAACCTTATCTCTGAGCAAATAAATGTTTAGCTTGAATTTGGATATAAAATCCAGAAGCTGAAATAATTGTTTATTTTTACCGTCTTCGAACAAAAGAGTTGGATATTTATGTTCAACTTCTATAGTTTTTAAAGATGTGTATTTTTCCGGCATTTCTGAACCGGCTTTAGTTTTTTTTAAAAAGAGTATTTCGGTGGTTGTACAAATTGTCACAAAGTCTGGTTTAACTTAAAAAAATCCTTCTTCTTTAACTTAAACAAATAAAACTGAAACATATAAATGTATATTATTTATAATCGCTATTCTATAGAAATCAGGAAAGCCCCAAATAAAAAAAGGCTTTTTTTAAGCTTGTTAAAAGCTAACCAGTTTATTTCTTCGTATTCTCATAGCAATAATTTTATTCCGATTTGTTATTTTTTGCATTATATTTTATTTCTGTACACCATTGCTTTTCATACATTTCATAAGTTTGCATGGAAGAGATAGCTGATTTGGCGATAAAGTCGCCTTTTTGAATCACTTAGTTTTTAAGTTTTTTATGTTATTTTATATTATTTAGTTATTTGATAGCCTCTGAATTCTAGTGGTTCGGAGTCGGGCTTGACTTCTTGAAGTCCCGGGTTTGATCCCCGGGCAGCAAAAAAATTACGGCCCCCGGTTGGAGATGTTCTTGCCACCTATCACGTTGTGGGACTTAGTGTCTTCGGTTAGTCGTTGGTGCCCTGGTTGTGCCTCGGCCTACCTCTTTGTGGATATGGGCGTGAAGATACTTTTTTATATTTGTCCTGTATTTGGGACACAATAAAGAGTTGTAGTATGTTAAGTAAAACATTTAAAATGCCCTAATATATGTTTAGAAACATGTACAAAAAAACGTCTTTAGTTTCAAGTATCAGTACTTGGTACGTCAGTCACGGACGCATTTTTTCAAGGAACCTATATTGTATTATCAGTTAGATGTTTTATAAAATATTATTTCTTGTACAGTCTCCTCACGTTATCCAGAAAATCGAGCTGCAATATATATTTTGCTCATACGTTATGTCCCACTGATCTATTTACAAAACAATACGAGTTTTAGACCTTCACGGAAAGAGTTTTCTTAGAACTAGCGGCTCACCCCGGCGTCGGTTATGAAATATACATATAAGCCGAGGGAGGTTTATTTATTCAATTATTTACTTTATCTATTTAAAAAAGCCGCAAGAACATCCGTTGCGTAGTTTTAAAAATTTAAGCATACAAAGGGACGTTGGGACAGAGAAGCCACTTTGTTTTAGACTATGTAGATAATAATCACCTTATGTTCACTTCTTTTTGAGCTGTCAGAGGTGGATAGTCTATTCTAAAAAGAGGACTTGCACTTCACGGGGGATATCGGGACGGAAAATAACGGGACGGGAGAAATGACGTAACATCAATCAAGTTCAAATTTTATGTAATTTATTCTTCGCCTTTTGTATTTACAAAAATTAATTGTGTACAGTAAAGATTTAAACTTCACATTAAATAAGTAAATAAAAATATTTGTAAAATATTTGTCTTATACCCCGTGTCAGTCCAGGCTCTTTCGCGGGATAGACCAACTGTCTTTCTGCCAGGCTGCTCGTAAAAGTCGCTAAAACCGTGATATCTTACTAGATGGTAGAGTTTTGCAGTGTCTGATCCAGATTGGTACCACCGCCTTACCTATTGCTGCCGCTATAACGTCAGCGCTTGCCGTTGACGTGTGCCGGTTCGGAAGATAAGGATAAGATAACTTACTTACTTACTTTTGTTACGGGTTGATCAATTACGTCATGACTTTACGTTGGCAGCGCACCATTACTACCTTTTAATTCTAGGCGGCATGAATTTCTTGCCATCAGGACATCCGTCTGCTGGTTTGCCTTCCAATGTCATCAAAAAAGAGAGTGAGAATTTTTTAATTAGTTCGATCGTGTACATATTAAAATTGTATAAAATACGTAATATTTTTACGTAACTACTAAACCGTAAAAACAAACGAATCGAATATTTATAACGAGTACATAGTTTGTCAATTAAAAACAGCCAATATTTTAACACCACTGGGGATTAACAGGTGCCGCCCAGGGTTGTATCGAGGGACGTTTTCACTACTCTATTAATTTCTTTTCATAGAATTTAACTAATTAATGTTTTGACCTATTTTTGCTATTCCATATTAGAATTATTGAAAATGTTGTATGTATATTACAAAATAAAATTTAAAAAAAAAGCGGAAAACCAGCAAACCGATATAAAATATACAACAACAATTATTGCGAACAATGTGTTCCCAAAATACGAATACTATGATGATAAAATATTTTCCCTGAGTAAGTTTACCGGCTACACTCCCCTCCATCGGTATAGATCATAGAGATATAGGATAGGACAGTAATCTGTATCCGCCGATGAAATACTTATGTTTACTATATTTGAGTATTATAGGTAGGATGTGAAAATTGACCTGATCGAAAATTCGTAAGACGGATGGAGAGTAAACAGCCGGCGCGGCTTATGAGAGGAAGTAAACATATTAAGCGATCTCTTTCTATTGCGCGGCGAAAATGTATGCCTGCGCCTGCTGTTTCGTTTAGACGGCGAAGCGCACTTGCGTATGATGTCATGTTTGTGTACAATAACGCAATAAATGAATATTGTATTCTACCAGATAAATAATAAATAATAGTACTTTCATACTGATAATTAAAGCAATTCGTATAAATTATTACCTATTTCAAAATATCAAAAATTCACAACGTTAATATTCAAGTTTCACTTCTGCTAGCACTCCCGGAGTGCAACCCGTCGTTTTTTTTCCATTACCAAGGTCTTCTTTCCTTAAAACTAAAAACAATTAAACAAATGCCTATTACCGTCGGGAATCGAACCCGAGCCTCGCGGTTAGTCATTGTAGTTAGGCGTGTACGCTAGCCACTCGACCTACGAGGTGGTAAAACTTTTATATTCTGACGAAGTCGCGAGTAAACAACTAGTAATATGTAAATACTTTGACCTATTTTTTTCTAAAACTACAAAATGGCGGTGTATTTATATCATGTTTTATTGTTATTATCATGAAAATTACAATTAGATAAAGTGGAACACAACTTGTGAATTTTAAATAGGACATAAATATTCATTAAATTATTAAATTTTGGGCTTATATATGTTTTGCGACCTATTTACGCAATTATCTATGTATGGAAATGAATGTTAGGTTTTACGTACGCGCTTAACTTCCAAATGAATAAACCGATTTGTCTAATTTTGGTTTTCAATTATTTGTGGAATACTAGGGAAAGTTTAAATGATATGGAAATGAGAAAATCTACGAAGAAATTAGGTAATACTGATCTGGTGGAACGAAGTTCGCAGGGACAGCTAGTTCATGACATGAATTATATTTTTACATGTATTTTATTACTTTCCTTCAAATGCCCAAAAGCTTTTAAACATTTATTCCCAGTCATTTCAGATTCTTATTTACTACATCTTATTTCAGACATAGTTGATAAGATAGCCTTGGCGTAAAATTGAATATACCCTTTTGTACCGAGCTGAAAAAGAAGTGAAAAAATATGTTATAATGTGTTTTGATGAATATGCTAAAGTATTTTATTTATAATTTATAATATTCATAATATCATAATATTGACTTAAGGTTAAAAACGTAAAATGGCAATGATGTGCACTAACTGCCTGTTTTAAGGTTTAAAATTTTATACTTTTATATCACAGAATGTAGCAAATATATGTACCTACTTATGAAGATTTTAGAAGACGGACAAAAAAGTGTGTGCAAGTCACATAAATCAGAAGAATTTATTAAAAAAGATGTATTCTAACTCATCCTCTCTTAGGCTTGATTCTTCAACTATTTTTTTTCATATTTTCATTTTCATTCATTTCATTTTAATTTTTTCGTATTTTCATTGCAAAGATTTTCAAAAACAACGATTTTAAATAAGTTTTACTTTCATAATTTAAGCGTTGTAGAACTGAAAAAAATTTTCAAAAAAAGACTTCAGTTTTGATTACATCTTTTTTTATTTATCTTATCTAGCTGTAGTTAAGTTTAGTATGTTGACTGCCTCGTTGGTCGAGTCGCTAGCGTATAAGCGTATACGCCTAACTACACCAACCAACTTCGAGGTTCGGGTTCGATTCCCGACAGGGGCAGGCATTTGTGTGATAAACATTTCGATATCTGCATTTCCAAGTCTGGTTGTTTACTAAATTTATTCTGGCATCTATTTAATGATTTCTGTGTATTAGTATCGTTGACTAACACCCATAATACAACCATATAATTTGCTTACTTTGGGGTTAGATTCAATTTGTGTATCTTGTCCTGGCATATATAATTATTTATTTATTTAGTGTAAAAAAAATACGCGTTTTCAAATAAAAAAATAATATATAAAATCGGTTCATCATAATTGACCAGACAATCGATTAGCATACAGAAAAAATATGCAAGTCTCGGATATGTATACATCCTCCTTTATAAAAATCGGTTAAAAATATGTTCAGATTGTTTTTATGAACAACAACTAAAAGGTTTTAAAACTACATCTAAACGGACTGCACAATGGAATATTTCAGTAAATTATACACCAGAAAGTTTTACTAAATAACGAAACTAGAAAAAAATTGCTGTCATATTTTTCAGAGAATCTTTTTATGTTTTGTATAATAATGCTGGGTAAGTCGTTTGTTGGGAACTCACTGGAAGGAACTTAAACAAATTACTTTGGTAGAACCCTCTACCATAATTATTATTCAACCTTTATCCAAGGCAAATCGAGTAAATTTGTTCTAAAATTACTTTTATTAAAAGCATTTCTTTCCCTTCGTCGAACGAAAGTGCTAAAGTAAATGGCTTGGAATTTCCGTTTGACGAATAAATTATTCACGGGCTTGAAGTATTTCCAATTATTTGGTAATATATTTTTTATTAATAATATTTATTTAGTCGCCTCTGCGGTCTAGCAGTTTACTGTATGCACGAGGTCCCAAGTTCGAATCCCGGGTCGGGAAACAGAAAGAAAATTAGTTTTTTCCTATGTTCTAGTAAAAAAATTTGCTCGGGATTGGATATGTGCCCGGTTGACGATAGGCTTACCACCTATCACATTGTGAGACTTAGTGTCTTCGGCTAGTCGTGGGTGCACTGGTTGTGCCTCTGCCTACTTCTTCGGGGTTATGGGCGTGAATATACTTTACTTTAATTATATTTATTAAAGGATAATATTTTATTTTATCAAATGGAGAACAAGCAGACGACTTAGTGATGTTAAAAAACGTCACCTATAAAATATTAAAATAATACAGGTATAGCGCTTTTTTGGTCATAAACCATATCCACGTCTGAATGTCTACTAGCTACTCCACTTATGTTCGGGACACGGTACCAATAAGCAAGGATTAATTGAATCTGGACGGGCTGATACACAGCATTCAAGCAGAATTATGATTGACTGCACTTGTACAATTACCCAATTTACTAACTGAAGGTTCTTTAGTGCCCAGTGGCAAAATTATCGCCAACCATGCACTTATCCATTCTTAGGTAACTTTATTTTATTAGAAAACTAGTGGCCCGCCCCGGCTTTGCACGTTTATGAAATACACATATAAACCTACCTCTTCAATCACTTTATCTATTGAAAAAACCCGCATCAAAATCCATCAAAGTTTTAAAGATTTAAGCATACAAACGGACATAAGAACAGACGAAGCGACTTTGTTTTAGACTATGTAGTGATTGAATAAAAATACTTTTTGTGTTGCCAGACCTAAGTATCGAAACCAAAACTACGTGTGTTCAAAGCAAACACTAGACCACTATACTACAAAGGTGACGTTCTGTTTGCTACAAAAAAAACGACTACAACGTTTATTAACTAATCCATTGTATATTAAGGTGAAGTATTACAACTTTTAAGTTTTGTTAATCAACAAATACATTGTTTTAATAATCTATAGAAGAGAGTAATAGCCTGAAGCAAAATTTAGCAAAGGTAAGGGAGTTTGTAATGCCTGAGGCGCGGACGCAGCGGTCTGCTAAGTTAAACAATATCCCGTAGGCATTACCGACGTTCAATTATATTCACTACTAATTTAGCCGCGAGCTACATTTCGGGAGAGGGAGATTGGAAACTTATAGAGTGAATGCTAAAGTTGCGAATATTAATAACGTGAATAATTCGACCTCATTGGCTAAGAGCTTAGTCTGTCCAAACCTTAACATAATAACATAAGATTGAAGTTTTTTTATGATATTTGAAGGCAAACAAGCAGAAGGATTTCCTGATGATAATAAATTCACGCAGCCTAGAAATACCAAAGGTGGTAACGGTGCGTTGCCAACCTGAGATCGGGATGTTAGGCCTCGAGCAAAAGTAAGCCTTAAAGTGGTGATATTAAACCGACGAATCGCTGGTAAACTCTACTGCCTAGTCAGATTTCACGGTGTTAGTGACATAGTTGCCTAGCAGGGAGGCAGGTGGTCTATTCTGCAAATGAGACAATACGGGTAAAATCTAAGTGTAAAAGTGTAACTATTATTTAAACATGAATAAAATTCCACGTTAGGTGGAAATACTAAACACAATTACCTAATTCGCTTACTTTGAGGCTAGATTAATTCGTTTGGTTTCACCATAAATATTTATTTGATCTCTTTGAGACCAGAATATGATACTGCCATATGGGCGATTAGAAAAGTTGAGGGGTTAATATTCACCCGGACAAGTTGCCGCCTACTACTTTACCTTTTAGATGGATATAACATAGAGATTTTCACAGTGTTGATCCTATAAGCAGAATAGACGATTTGCTTCTCTTCCAGGCAGCTCGTAAAAATCGAGCCCAGGTTAAAATAACATATAAGTAGTACCAGCCATACCACTGATGGTAGAGTAATGTTCGGCAACTTGTCCAAATCTTTGGACCTTTGTCCACCGCCTTTCTTATTCTTGCCGCTATAATGACTCTTGTCTAGAGATAGTGGATATTAGTCGGTAGTCATGCACAATTGTCCTTCCATCTCGTCCTCAAGATAGCAATGTGCCTATAATATCTATGGTGTCTATAGGCCACTGTTGTCTCTCCCCATCAAGAAAGCTATGTGCTTGCTCGTTAACATTTCAAATAAAAAATGAAAACAAAACAAAACACAACTGACAGAATCTCGTCACAATGTTATGGATACATACGCACTTGTTTATTGTTACACTGCTTAGAGTTCCTTAATAAGGATTTACGCGTAGTGGGCCTAATAGAATGTCACTACAAATCGGGATAATCTCGCATCCGGGTATCTTAATTGGATATTATTTGCATAACATTCATTAGTGTTGTGAGAACTTCCATTCGAAATTCGCTTTAGCAATTGTGATAGTTTTGTGTAAATTTCTCCCACTTACTACTTAAAATTAGAATGGTTTTTAACCAAATCTAAAAAGAAGGAAGTTTTCATTTCGACTATAAGCATTTTCTTTATATTTTGAAGGTTCAAAATTTGTCAAAAGGTTTAAAGGATCCAGAGGTGTTTTTGTATTAATCGTGATCCGATAGATGGTTCGTTAGTTATATACCAAATAATTATTGTATGGAAGCGAGAGTTGGGTGTGTCAGAAAGAGCATGAAAGTAGGATAAATGCGGTCGAAATGAGAGCACTACGGAAAATCTGTGGTGTAACGCTCGCTGACCGCATTCGTAACAGTGAGATCCGAGAAAGAGTGGGATTGAAAGAAAGTGTTGGTGTTAAAATGCGAAAGGGCATGCTCCGCTGGTTCGGTCATGTGAAAAGAATGACAGATGAAAGATTGACAAAGCAGATATACTATGCGAATGTGGATGTATGTAGGTACCCGGGGAGACCAAGGCTGACATTTCACGATCAGATCAATTGGATATCATCCGAGAGTGGTGTCAAGAGTCTCCGAAACCGGCGTGTTTGTATGAAAAGGGTTATGAATGTGAAGGAAGCAAGACAGGTTTGTCAGGATCGTAAGTTCTGACACTCGATACTCTCCGCCTACCCCGTAAGGGACTTGGCGTGAAGATATGTATGTAACTTTCGTGCAGAGTTTCGAAATCAATAAGCACATGACAGATTTTGATAAAATCTATATTAAACGATATACGAAAAATGTTCACTAATTTCTATCAAGCAAACTATACAACAAATAATATTAAGTATTTTTTAACTAAAAAAGTTTAAAGCTGTATTGTAGCTGAGACTAAATTCGATCTCGTCAAATTTCAAACAAAATCCGCTTCAATATACGTTAATCCGTTCATAAGTTATGATGGCACAGACATATACATATACCCACAGAGAGAACTCATAACTCCCCTCTTTTTTCTATTGATGGTTAGAAGCAGTGTGACTAATAAAATACCTTTTTATTAAAACAAAAAACAACGTTCAAATTAAATGAAATACCATTTCACCCGTAATCTCAAGCTTAGAATCAGAATCAGAAAAATATTTATCCACTTGAACCATACAAGTGGTATTTGTGCGCGTCGACATTTTTTTAAACTACCACCGGATCGGAACGCGGCCAAACACTTAGGAATTACAAAAAGCTAAATATTTATTCTTTAAATTACATTAAAATAAGGAAATATTAAAATTAACTGCTCCCAGTTCACTTAGAAAACAATAGACCTGACCTTAAAGTTCAGTTAAACTTTTAGGAGAAGGATTACGCAGGTAGGTATATAATAAAACAAAGAGGTTCTGGGGAGAAATTACAATGCTTACTATAAATAACCCTTTATCCCGATAATGTCCATATACATTTTAGTTGCACATAGCCTTGAGATAACTTAGACGTTCTCTATTCGATTATTTTAGATGCTAACCGTCTTACCATAAACAATATTCATACACATGTTTATCTAAACACTGTCTAAAATTGACATCCAACTAGAAACGTGCTGCATACCCAATGCAATTGTGGTCGCATGTTGTTGATTGAGAATTCAATTTTGAAATCTTTGAACACGTGTTCAACAAATGTTTAACTTTTATTCTACCTAGTTAAATTCTTGTTGAGGTAAACATTGTCTAAAATTGATATTCAACCAATAACATGATACACGTAGATGACGTGGCAGCATGTATTCAGTTGAGAATTTCGTTTTAGACAGTGATATGTTCAACAAGTGTTTAATTTTTTGTAGTAAAATGATAAATTACTTTAGTAAAATTAGAACCCATTCGATTTTGTCGATTACGTAGTAGAGAAAATAAAAAGTCATACGACCAGTTACTGACGACATCATTGTTAATGTTGACGTCAGTATTGTTGAAAATAGATCTCAAAGCTATTAGTGGAATCTTAAAATGTATGTGAGACCATCTTCGAATCATAAGCTATCTTTTAAAAAAATACATCAAGTGGCGACGTGGCAATGAAATAGTTGTAGTCAGTTTTTAGCAGTTTTAATTGACTAAAATTATGTCCTTTTTGTTGGTAGTGAATGCGCTAACTTATCCTATTAATAATATCATATCCTATTAATGTTATAAATGCGAAAATTTGTCTGTTTGTTTGTTACTTCTTCCCGCAAAAACCGATATTCATAAAATTTGGTACACACATAGAGACTAACTTGGGTTAACACATAGGATAGTTTTATCCAGAAAAAATGTTTCCGTAGGACCCCACGGGGAACAGCGAGTAATATATAAATCCTGTAGTAAGCAAACAAAAAAAATACTGTGTCAATTAATTACTATACCCTAAATTTCTTATTTCACTTTGGGGTTACAAGAGACACCTTCGAGTGTTGCGTAATATCCTCAGTGCGTCAAGGGTTAATACCATTAAAAACTATCGGTCTTTGGTCGCTATTTCCAATGCGGCATTTGGTAAGACTAATTGCGTACAAGTGAAGTTCAAGTTGCTAAATATAATTTCTGTTAAGACTGTCCGAAGCAAAAAGCGGAAAAAGAACAGTAACAATTATGCTTATGACGAAAATACTTTATTGACATAATATTTAAAACTTACATAATTTTTATCATTTATAATCTAGCACCAATATTTGTAAGCAAATTTTATAAAATGCAATATAGTATTATTTAATGGCCATATTGAGTTTACAAACATTAACAAAATTACGCGATGGCGTTCGAGGAATTTGATCTACTTTCCATAGAAATATTTTATAGATATTACCTAAGGTAAATCATTATAATATCTAAACTCAACCAATTTCATTTCAAAATTCAATATATTTCTTCAAAAATTCGACCTGAATACACCATATAAAATTACTGTTATGTCTATAACGGCCGCTCTCAGTGTGCTACCAAAAGAATTAGTTCGCTGACAGCTATTTCTTCGGCGCAGTCTTAACATATTATCAAAGATATACATATATATACATAATCTGAGTTTAATATACAACAAACAAAAAAGAAACCACAAAATTATAGCTTTTGCCCCCATAACCTAAAATGAGACTTCAAAATGTTAGAGTACTTCCTGCAGTGCTAGAAAGCCGATGTTTGGTATGTAAACAAAGTTGGACTTGACGTGAAGATATGTATGTATGCAATTATGTATGTATGTTAAGATTTACATTCAAAAGACACAAAAACGTATTTGAATAATAAAACTTTCAAAGTTAAACATGGTAATTGGGTTCTACACAATATGAGCTTTTTTCAAATGACTAATATGTTGCTAACTTCACCGAACTTTGTGGGCGAGCAGAGTGCTCAGCCCGAGTTATCATTATTTGTCCGGATTGTATTATATACCACGCAAGCAACAAGAGCTGTCTCCTGGGAGACCGAATCTCGACTTGATGCTACGTTCTTATTACTGGGTGGGTTGTTCGGAAGGATTGTGGCTCGCCACTTGGCATCAGGCGCCGGGCGGAAAAGAGGTCTCCAACGAAGAGATCGGTATCGATGGTGTGTGTTATCTTATATGTGGATGTTGTGATTGGTTGGGACGTTTCGGGTGGCTTTTGTGAGATGTAATAAAAAAGATGCAATAAAAATACGAGCTGCTACGTCAGTCAATACTTATATTAGCAAATTTTAAACAATTTTCGATACAAAACCTGTATAATCGCTTCTATGTCTAGTGTTCTGGCGTTGGAGTTGACTACATATAGTCTCGGGTTCGAATACCGAGCCGGGCAGCTAAAAGTTTTTTCAGTTTTTTAATAAAACAACGTTGTTTAATTACTCTGTTGGCGATAAGTTTAGTTATGTTTGTTAGACTAAGTAGTGCCTTCGGCTAATCATAGCTACAGTCGCTGTACCTTTGCCCAGGAGACGAGACTCTCTCTCTCTTCTAGGAGACGAGAGTGAGTTTTTTTTTAACTCAAAGTTCCTTTCATCTAATAGTGAGTAAAATGTTTATGAAATGAATCAAGATCTAAAGGCCAATTTGCACTTTTACTACATCGTAGTTGCACGTGCGTCTAACGCGTGCGCTGGTCATGACAACAGTCAAGGTTATTAGGAAAATATATGGCTCCATTTTACGGTCAGCGTGCTAAACGTAGGGCCAACGTCAACTATCAGAAGCCGAGTTATATTTTTTAGGTGATAAGACAGCAAACCAGCACTTGGCTTTCATGATGGTTAGAGATGTTGAGGAATGGCCTACAGACATTATATATATATTAGAGTTATCTTGTGGTCGGGGTGTAAAAACAAATGTACAAGTCTACCTCCTACCTTTCCAATAAATAGCTCTGTCATTGTAGCAACAGGAATGGGTAAGCCGATGAATCACATCCTGGACAAGCTGCACCAACACCAATTATCTTATTGGTAATAATTTATTCAACTTGACTTATACGAGCTGCCAGTGGTCTATTCTACACATTGTAAGAATTTTATACATTTAATTTATTACATTTATACAATACATTTTACGATCAGCTCAATCGGATATTATCCGAGGGTGGTGTCAAGAGTCTCCGTAACCGGCGTGTTTGTATGAAAAGGGTTATGAATGTGAAGGAAGCAAGACAGGTTTGTCAGGATCGTGAGGTCTGGCACTCGATACTCTCTGCCTATCCCGTAAGGGACTTGGCGTGAAGATATGTATGTATGTATGTATTTAATTTATAGTTAAAATGAAAGTTGCCGCGTGTTAAATAGTAAACCTTTGACGAGAACTGGGCTATCCAATGAAATATGAATTCGTCTGCCAGTTTCATAAATAAACGCGTTAATTAAGCAACTTTTTAGCATTGTATGTAGTCGATGTAACTATAAAAATGGTTGCAAAAAAATCTGGTTATCATAATATGTATCATCATTACATAATACAAACTAAAGTCGCTTTTGATTTTAATGCGTTTTTGAAATAGATCGAGTGATTCAAGAGAAAGTTCAAGGATACATATAAGTTGGTAACCCCGTGCAAAACTGGGACGTGCTGTAAGTAAAAAAAGTATCTTCACCCCGATATCCCCGAAGAAGTAGGCAGAGGCACAACCAAAGCTCCAACAACTAGCCGAAGACACTAAGTCCCACAATGTGATAGGTTGCAAGCCTATCATCATCCAGACACGTATCCAATACTGGATAATGCTATTTTGTTAGAAAATTAAAAATGCACGTTTTTTTTTTTGTTACTTTATCCCGGGAACGAAATTGGGACTTAAGAAATCAAGTCCGACGTCGGAGCGCTAAGCCATAGAGGCGACGAGCTGTTAGTCTTATGATATATGTAAAATTTATTTTGAAGTAAATATGAACTTTATGTTATCTAATGACCCACAATTGACAGGATAGTAGTATGATAAAATAAAGTAAGGACGTCTTTAAATCGAAGAAACCTATTCTTTTGAACAGACCTACAAATCAATAATAAACTTAATTTTAGTAAGCAAAAAAACTTAGTTTAGTGCTTTACTATGAACAGACTTTTTTACATTTAAATGACATAAAAATTTCAAACGATTTAATAGATTAAAACTTCTTAAAACTGGCTTTAATTTTATTATGTTTGTAAATTAAATATATCGAAAGTTGTTTTTCTAATACACAAAAAAGTTAAGTAATTTCCCCGATTTTTTTCAGATTCTGACTTATTACTGAGTTATCGAGTAACGTACTTAAAAATATAAGCTGCCAGATAGAATGGCTGATGGTCTCTGCTATACTTAAAACTAGGTGGTAGAATTTAGCAGCAACTCGCCCGGATTGGTACCACCGCCTTACCTATTCCTGCCGCCATAACGTAATGACGTGTTCCGGTTCGGAGGGTAAGGTAGCCGTAAACTTACTTTTGCTCGAGACCTAACATCCCGGCCTCAGGTTGGCAACGCACCATTACCACCTTTGGTGTCTCTAGGCGGCGTGAATTTCTTACCATCAGGAAATCCAACTGCTTGTTTGCATTACAATATCATAAAAAAACCCAGAACAACATGTTTCTTTAAAGAGAAGTTTCGTGCTTCCTTCAAAGATCCCCAACAATATCAACGTAGTGAATTGGTACCAAATGAAGTAATTGGAGTCGGTCAGAGAAACCGACTTACAAACATCAGTAAAATTGCAAATGTGGCACCAACTATATCATTGGGTACCTCTGGCGATTTGGTAATTCTTTATTCGAAAGATTGCAAATTGTTCCGACATGGTCTATTTTCTGCAATACAATTTTATCAATATCCTACCAATAGTTTTTGAGTTACACTTAATGCATATAGAAACGAAACGTCGTCAAAAATGTATGCTTTATTAAGTATATATAAGAATCATAACCTATCTTTCTAATAAAAAAAGCATCAATATAGGCTAGCTATTGACGGAGTAACCGTATAACAATCATACAAAAATTTGAATTGAGGACCGCCTTTTTTTAAATCGGTTAAAAACATAGGCGTCGATCACAAAACAAGCTTAGAAAACAAAAGAGAATTAACTTGAAGCTCGGCCCATCGAAGTTAATGTTTGTTAATAAAGGTTATAAATTTTCGAATAAACGCCGCAAAAGTTCAAATAACTTTATAAAGTAACAATGCATAAAAGTTTATCTTTTCACAGAAACAGAAACAACGGGACGGCAGATGCCACGAATTTGGGAAATAAAACCCTCTGTATAACCCAATATTCACAATAACGAGGACGCGGTGAATTAATTCTGAATTGTACCGTGGAAAGTTCTTAATATTTTATGCAATGTGTTAAACTGAGTCTAATTGAATTGAAAATTATTATTAAAAAAAATTCGCCATCTTGTTAATCAATATGGACTCAAGTACTTTGAGGTTTAAGCTAATATAAATAATGATGAATATATTCCTGGACAAAAGTAAATTATATGCTTGTATTATGGGTGTTAGTCAACGATTATAATATATAGATATACTTACATAGATACCAGAATAAATGTAAGTAACATCCAGACCCGAAAGTGCAGATATCTATGCAAATGTCAAATGGCAGCCCCCGTCAAGAATCGAACACGATCCATATGGTTGGCCGATTGGCGTTAGGCGTAGCGTAGCCCCTCAATTAACGAGGCGGTCAAATTGACATTATAGTTCGTCTTACATTGTATTAGTAGTGAAGATATTAAAGACTATAATTTCAACTTAAACTTTAGAGTACTTTACATAATATACATTCTCACGCCATATCTTATATCGAGACCTGCTCATCTTACTCGACATTCATTACTCTTTTTATACAAACACGCCAGTTTAGGAGACTTTCAACAATACAATTGGAAATTTAACATATCCTATCTATCAATAATAGTTTCAAATTGGCTTTTTTCAAATATTCAATTAGTTATATTAACTAATTTGGTCACCATATATACCAAAATGACCAAATTTCATAAGCAAACGCTGCAAATTAGCCTTATATAATTTTCATGGCAACACCAATGATATTAGTTGTCTGTTCACAGTAAGGGGTTAAAAAGTATCGATTTCACCTTTAGAGTCTCAAACTATAACTGGGGAAATATACTTAGTAAGTAGGTAGAGACTGCAAGTACCTCAATTAATAAACGAAGTAAAGATTTTACGCAGTAGAATAGCGAACTAAAACACGGCTCTTGTGATGATGACGTCAGTGTCCTGTAGACACCATTTATATATTAGGCTTAATATGCGAGCCTACCAGATATTCTACCTCATAAACCGATAAACGACAGTACCAAACACTATCATCATGAAAGCAGATCTCTAACCTACCAAGTGACAGCACTCTACTATTCAGTTCCCTAGTCATTTCGACCCAGATGACCTATTCTCACCTCTTACGAATGAACAGGCAGGGAGTGGAGTAAATGGTTTATGCCGGGACCAAGATTACTTTAGTTTTAGTAGTAACTGTGAACAGAGAGCACATGGTGCAGATTCCATGACTAAATTAAAAATACTTGTTTCTTTTTTTTATTTAAACACTTGTTTTCTTGCTATCTCTTTTACGAATGAACTTACTCCACAAATAAAATATGAGACCGACTACATGATCTTCGACATTTATGTTCATAATATTTCTTATCCCCCATTCCTCTATTATCTTGTCGCAGATATGTGAGTAGTTTATTACCACCTACACTCCAAATTACGTATTTAGCGAAGGCCAAATGTCCTTGAAGAGGCACAAAAGACCCCAATAAAGAGAACACTCAATTTACTGTGACCATTGGCCGTAAAAAGATTTATTAGCAACTTCCGCAACATTCGACAGCTTTCTTCCTTATCACGATGACTTTTTCATTAGTTAATAAATAGTTTTTGCGCCATACAATCTTCTCCAGACAAATATGGACTTGGTGAATAGTTTTCGACTATTTGTCACGCGTTCCTGATATTGTTAACTAATAGAGTTGTGTCCGGACTTTTGTTTTTCTTTGTAGTGCCGACATCAATTACTGTCTCTTCATCGATTTTGTTATTGGTCTTTGCTACTCCAAAGATGTTTTTATGTTATAAGATATCCAACATCGAATGCATCGAAGCATATGGCTCTCCTAATGATAAGAGAGAACGGTTCCTGTAAAAACTATAGATGTTATTGTTTCCTCGCTATCTATATATATACTCCACTCGTAACAAAAAACAAATAAAGAGCACAAAATCTACCACTACCTAATAAACAATGTTATCTTTTTCGTTACAATTTGCTCACTTTTATGTTTTATACATCTAAATTCTTTTTCTCTTACTTGTCTCTTGGCAAGGCATGGCTAAAAATATCTTATTTTAAGGAAGTATAGTGTGCTCTCACTGTGTCATATAAATATGTGAACCTATGTTATCAAAAGATGCAGTTAAATGTGTTGTCTGTGAAGCAACTGAACTTATTTGGGTAATGACCCGCGGCGCTTCTTTATTTCTGCCGCTATATTGACATTGTGGGGCAATATGACATAGGACAATGAGACACCTATAACATCTATGACTTGGCCACAGTTATCTCCTACCATCAGCGGATGTATTTGATAAAAAAATGAAAATATTACAATATTTTTTGGAGCATTCAAAGTTAGTGTCGTTGATGTAAATATATAAAATAATGTAAATTTTTGAACGACATGTTAATGTAGCCTGAAGTAAATATTTGTATTGTCAAAAATTATTTTCATTTTGTCTAAGTGCTTGGAATATATATTTAATGAAACATACATATGAATTCATGAAATAATTCAATTGTTGTCTTTTTCTTTTGTTTAAGAACATCGCTCTTGTCAGTGGCACAATCTTCATAACAATCTCTTTTCTGTATTCCGTCGCTAAGTTTTCTCCTACTACCTACCTGTCTTTTCTTTTCCTTTTCCAGTACAAGACGTGTCGCAATAAATGGCTGAATGTTCTAGATGTCTATGACTTACATTTTCTCCTTCAACCTTTTTATCAGAAGTCATCATACCCGACTGTACTCAAAAAATAATATGGCAGTCTTGTTACTAATTAATATTATATATATACAAACATATGTACATATCTTTACGCCAAGTCCCTGACGGGGTATTAATTAATATTGATTACTATAATCAAATTTTAGTTACGTTTTGTCAGAAAACGAAATAATTTTTTTTTATTTGCGGAATGAGTGTGTTCACATTTTCTTACATAATATTTAGATATACTAAAATGTCTACATTTTGATGTGTAAATATTTTTAATCAAATTTATCGATATTTATTACAATATCAAAAAAAAACATTAAAAATAATTTTACGTAATGGTTGAGTTTAACTTATATTTGGTCTATCTGTCTTATTTACAAAATTGTTTATATATTTGGCTTATATTTTTTTTTTCATTCTTAAGCTGTTAGGTTATCAGGGAATATACTCATTAAAGACATACTAGGTAATAGAAAAACATTTAAATTGACTTACCTGCCTGAATATACGGTCGGAAATTAGTAAAACGGGGCGTTAAGCAAATTAACTCCATGTTTGCCGTCATCAAGCTTATACGACCTCTGCAAATATTTGTTTTCTTCGTTTATTATGTTTGCTACGAACATATTTTGTACTCAATTTGAGGAGACAGGTAATTTGCTTTCAAATTTCTTCTTCTAATATTTCTTTTGTAAATGTATTCATTACGAGTATTGTTTATTTTTTCGTATTATAATTTATTTGATCACAAATACAGCTATGGTATTACTCTGTATGAATATGTAATGTACAATTACAAAGGAGCTGAAACTGGAGCTGAAGATATTCATCACAAAATGGACTTTTAAAACTCTTTTTATTACAAAAATTGTTTGTAATTCTTGCATATTCCCCCGTGTTGGTTCGGTCTCTTTTGCAGAAAAGACCATCTGCGTTCCTGCCAGGTAGCTCGTAAAAGGCGACCGTAGGCTTACCGTCACTAACACCGTGACATCTGACTAGGTGGTAGAGTTTCGCAGCGACTCGCCCGGATTAGAACCACCGCCTTACCTATTCCTGCAGCCATTACCTCAGCGCTTGCCGTTCACGTGTTCCAGTCCGGAGGATAAGGTACCCGGTAAACTTGCTTTTGCTCGTAGCTTAACATCCCGGCCTCAGGTTGGCAACGCACCATTACCATACTAGTTGTCTTTAGGCGGCGTGAATTTTTTGCTATCAGGAAATCCGTCTGCTTGTTTGCCTTCATTTCATAAAAAAAATTGAACATTTGTTTATGCATCACACGAAATCTACTAAAATAATCTTAAATATGGTGGTATGGTATATACTACTTTTAGGTAATCTTAGAAGTAGTCTTCTAAGATTACCTAAAAGTAGTATATACCATAGATGTTGAATTTAATATGTGTCAGGAAAAACCTGGACTGACGTTGATGAGGGCAGGAAATATCTAGGCTCAGAAAGATATAACTAGCCAACCTAATGTTGAAAAGAGATGAACTTACTTTTGCTATTTAAATATGTCAATTTTGGTCAAAATTTTATGGGCAACAAAATCATGTGCAAAGTTTCAGCCATGATATAAGATAAACATAAAAAAACATTCTGTATTATTTGGAAGACTTCTCGTCACAACAGTTACACTGCTTACGCGGAATTAGTAAAATAAAGTATTATTCTAGGAACTTTGCAAGAAGTCAATGACTATCGAGTTCATTATCCTCCATTTTTTCTTTACATACAAACCCGTCGGTTTTAGAGATTTTGACAGTACCATCGGATAACTGCTATTTAGTCATGGAAAGTAAACATCAATATTAACATATAAATTTAAACACCAGACAATTAAACATGAACTGGAACAGTAACTTAAATCCTCTGACACATTATCGTGATATTTTGTGGCTTAATGTCCATTAAATATTTAACTAAACAATGAAGCTAAGACAGTACGTACCTTAAAACATGAACCGTTGAAATACCCAAAAACACTGACACATTAGTCACATTACCCAAATAATTGTATTTCGTGACTTAATATTTTGTATTTATTCACTTAATAGGCACTTAGAGTGCTGTGCTGTGCTGTTCAACTTGAAAAAGTAGGGATCTAACGCTTTACCTATTCCTGTCGACATAATGACTCCGTCATTTGCTGGTCTAGATGGTAGGGTAGCCGGAAGATTTTCACAAAAGGCCTTCCATCCCGGCGACAGTAGAACGACGCATTTGTCATCTATGGTATCTACCCATGGTTACCTCTTACCATCAGGAGAGTCGTTTGCTTGTTTGCTGACGTCACACATAAAAAAAAACTGATATTTAACTAAACAAATAATAACCTTTAAAGAGCACGTACTTTTAAACAAACACTTTAAAACCCTGATATATTGCTACATTAATTGTAATTTGCGTATTGAAATTGCGCTAATTATCACTAAATAAACACTAACTTTTAAACCTTTGAAATACCTATTTGGCGGATTAAAATTGCGTTACTTGTCACTAAAGTAGTATTGACGCTTAAACAGCATCTAGCTAAAACATGAACCTTTAAAATACCTAAAAACCCTGACACATTAAACACATTATCACATTAATTGTATTTTACGTCTGGAAATCGCCTAACTTTTCACTTAATACCCACTGACGTGTAGACAGCATGTACCCTAAAACATGAACCTGTGGAATACCTAAAAACCCTGACACATCACTAAGTTAAATGTATTTTACGGCTTAATATTACCTAACTGATATTTAATTAACTAAGCTCTGAAGCCTAGACAGCTTATTATTAACTAATTGTCAGACCTAACGTCGCGCGGCAGCACTAGATCATGCCAAATGCAAATAACTTTTTAATGTTTATGAATATTCAACGTTAGTTAAACTGCCTAGTTAATTTTGTGGTTATTTATTTTTGCTGTCATTAATGTCATAATTACCTATATGTTGAGAGCAGCACATAGGGATAGCTGTGTTTTTTTTAGTTTAACTCTTTAATTTATATTTTTCATTGTCGCCCTTTGGTGAAATTCCATTATACACGTTTTTTTACCAACCAGTTTTACTTTCTAAAGCATCATCAGGGATTTAAAGTGAAGTAAAACAAAACTTACTTTTAGAAACACATTAAATAAAATAAATTAAGGTAAACTAGAAATGTTATTTGAAAAATACGTATTTGGCTATCCAGTGAGAAATCGTTGAGAGATCTTTAAATTACTATTTCTTATTAATATTATCCCACAGAGATAGACAGAGATACAACCAGGGCGTCAAAGACTAGCTGTTGATACTTAGCTCACAATATGATAGATGGCAAACCTGTGGCCAACCGGGCTCTTATTCGATACCGGCAACGTTGCTCTTATTATAAAATTGAAAGTACTTTTTTAATATGTTACCCGACCCGGGGGCAAAATCAACTAATCAAGAAATCCGTATTTAGAGTATAAATAAAATTAAATTTCATCTTTTTTAGTAAGGAGAGGCGATATCTTTCTTTTAATAAGATACTACTTAGTTTTCATAGACTACGTGGTTGCGCCTAGATACAAACTAGTACTGGTAGACCTGAACACTTGACACTCTGGACATAGAACAGCAACGCACCTACGAAAAATAGTTAAAAAATGGTTAAAAAGGGTAGGCAGAGGCACAACCAGAGCACCCACGTCTAGCCGAAGACACAAAGTCCCACAATGTGACAGGTGGCAAGCCTATCGCCACCCGGGCACATATGCAATCCCGAGCAATATTTTTTTGTTAGAAAATTGGAAAAACCGAATTTTCTTATTTGTTGCCCGACCCGGGACCTCATGCAGTCAGTGCAACACCTGGACCGCTAGACTACAGAGGCGATAAACATGCTGAATATATCTTTTTTTTGTTACAGCAATAACATCAGCGCATAAAATCACTCAGCTCAAAGTACCACTCTATGCTGATCCACGGCGAGCGGCAGAACTTAGCTGTCACTTTCAGATGGAGGACCAGAAGCTGCACTCCGTCAAGTGGTACAGAGACATGAATGAAATATTCAGATATAATCCTTCACAAAAGGTTAGCTATTTATTTAATATTTGCCATCGTCAGAGTTTGGTAAAACTTACAAATGTTCATATTTTAAATGAAGAAACACTTGTTTCGTTTTGCGTATCACTTATCCGCAGCAAGTAGCAGTGCTGAATAATTTCAGAACATACATCTACATGAAATAACTTTTCCTTTTCCTTCCAATAAATCTTACTTTAGAATATTTGTAATGTTATACTTTTAATTTACTAGCTGTTCCGGCGAACTTCGTTTCACCCGATTAGTTTGTATTTTAGAAAAATTAAAATATTTATATTCCTAGTTTCCTCGCAGTTCCTTTTTCTAATCTTTTAAACTTTATATTAAATTCGCCAAATCGATTCAGCCGTTCTCGAGTTTTAGCGAGACTAATGAACAGAAATTGGTTTTTATATATAGTTTACTACTATTACTAGATACTAGTGATAAATTAATACATTATAAGTGTTTCTTCATTTAAAATATGAAGCAATATCGTATTCTAAAGACAGATTTAGAAAATTAGCGTTAGTACCGGCTGTGATGACGCATGCTGGAGTGCGACAGAGGGAAAGGTTATTGAACTATGCAAATTTACGTTCTGAAATTCTTATAATTTGACTTAGCAATACTTTTAGCTTCAAGAATCTACTTCAAAATTTACACTTATCAAGCAAAATTACAAACAAAACGACTACTAAAAAGAAACAAAAACAATTTTAACGCTAAACTGACTTTCAGAGTTTTTATGTCCAAATTAGTATAAGCTCTTTTTCTGTATTTGATCTAGTGGCACATGGCAGTATCTAGTTACCACTTCCAGATGGCAGACCTTAAAGTGGTTTTGTACAAAAATGAATGAAATATTCCGATATTATAATTTCTCCCAAAAGGTTAGCTTTGATTTTATATTCTCAAAGGACACTCTAGAGACCATTAAATATTTCTTTATCTGTTACGTAGAGTGAAGGAATTAAAATTTCACTGATTGGGCGTTTTCAGTTTATTTTTTTATTTTTGCATTGGAAGGCAATTACTTTTCAGTTGTGATACGATTATGTTAAATAATTTCTGAATTTTCTGGAGAATCTTATCACAAGAGTTGACAAATTTTATCGAAGAAGTAAAAACTTTATTGCAGGGAACATTTTATAACTAATTCAAATTTACTAATTTAGATTTTACAACGACGATGACTGCAACACACAATATTATAAAAAGTGATCAACTTGTTTAAATGTCGTTTTTGTTGGTGTCAAAAGTTTAAAAATATGAAAATGTTCGACAATGTCATAAATATTACTTGAAACGTATGTGTGCGTTAACATAAGGTTTTTTTAAAATTGTTTTGTTTGTCAACAATACAATTTTAAACATTATCATTTCGAAAAATATAAAAAATCAGAAAAACTTAAATTGTCAATTATTTTTACAAGTTTTTTTATAAGATAATTACATATATATATGTCATTTAGATGTCTGCGTTTTCGGTTCCGGGTGTTTATTAAATTAATTCTGGTATCTTTATATCTTTATAAGTATCTCTATGTATTAATATCCCCTTTGTGGTCTAGCGGTCCGATGTTAGACTTCACTTCTTGAGGTCCCGGATTGGATCCCTGGGTAGGGCAACAAAAGAACTAGGAAAAACGAATTTCCAATTTCATAATAAAAATAACTTTGCCCGGGATTGGATATGTGCCCGGTTGTCGAAAGGTTTGCCACCTATCACATTGTGGGACTTAGTATCTTCGGCTATTCGTGGGTGCCCTGGCTGTGTCTCTGCCCCCCATGGCCCCAAATCAGCTGCAGGTATAAATAAGACATATTTTAATCTGTGGTCTTGTAGGAATATTGTGAACTATTTAACGTGTTCTGACTTACGATTTGACAAGCCAAAAGTCGAATGGTTTATTCTTTACGGGACCCGGACCAATATGGAGAATAAAGAAACATATCAATTTTAATCTTTACTTTTATATTAGAAAGCTGAAAAGTTTGTTTGTTTGAACGCGCTAATCTCAGGAACTACTGGTCCGATTTGAAAAACTTTTTAGTATTAGATAGCCCATTTAACGAGAAAGGCTATAGGCTATATTCTACGCGGATGAAGTCGCGGGCGGGAGCTAGTGTTAGTAGTTATAAATTAAAAAGCAGTTATAAAGTAAATACAGAGTATTAAAGAACCATATAACTTGTAGTATTACCAGTACTTTCATTAAAATACTCCTCGGGGAAATGCTTAGCGTGACCTAGCATATGTGACTT
>NJDC01050190.1:50013-95517 GCA_002245475.1 Calephelis virginiensis | reverse complement strand
GAATACTTTTTATGATGAATATTGTAATTGAGTTCACACGAATAGCTAAATGCTACTTAGTTCACTAAAACTAAACAACGATTTTTACCTTCCGTGTAGACTGAAGACTATTCGACGGTAAGGTAAGATTCTTATGATAAAAAAATGAACTTTATTTACATTTCTTTATGATGCTGCGCTCATTGCAACAAAACAAACAAAAAAACAACAATTATTTTAGATGAAATGTTGACAACGCGTGTTTACATCCGTCTAGAACCCCTTTGTTGTAACAGCTTTTAAACTTACATCGATTCTCGCAATATATTTAAATTTAAATACTTTTTGCCGTGTTCAGTATAAATTGCTGTTTGATGTGTATTTAATAATACGTGAAATGAATTTGAATAAGGACTTTCAACAGCAGTTGTAACGCTGCTTCAACTTCAGAGTATAACGCAATATATTCATTTTCTGAAATTTTAAGTAACGTTTTTGTCCACAGCCTCCAATACGACTGTTCAACATTTCTGACATTATGGTACAAGGGGGGGAGTGTCAGGCTGACTCTTGCATGGTGCGAGTGATGCCTCAACCTAAGGCAAATAGGGCGGCATATAGTTGTGAAGTTTCAACTGAGGGCCCAAAGTTCAAAATAGCTCGACAAGCGAAACATATGACAGTTGTTGGTAAGTTAATATCTTAATTAATATATTTACATTATTCAGTATGTGTGTTTGTCTCTTAAATAAAACAGTTTATTTTTGTGCAAGAAGAATATATTTTCGCCTTCATGGAAATATGTAGCTAATTCAAAAAGGTTTTACGTAATTCTTTATTCTGTGTCAATTGGTAGTAGATTTAAATAAAACGAAAGGATTTGGCAATATTTCTATGTTTGGCAACATTAGCAGCGTCTTCCTTCTCGAACAAACTAATTTGGCGCGCAATATACTTGAAATATTACACAGAAGTCCAAATTAATACCCACAAAGAGTAAGGTAGCACTTATAAAATTCCCCAAAAATGGATTCTGTTATGTAAATATATTATCTGGAGATACTATATGTTAAACCAAATTAAGCAAATTGTTTGGATTTAAGTACCAATAACACATGAGTTATAAATTATATAAAAACACATGATACAGAAACAAATTTAAGTAATACACAGATTCAAGAATTCTAATATTAACATTTTATTGCACACTATCGCTCTGGGGAATCGAACGCGAGACGGTAAAGGGCTTCAGACGTAACTGAGTTCACCAATACAAAAAGTTACTAAGGTAATGCTAAGTATATTTTTAGCATTAACAAAGAAAGGACAACATAACACTCAATAAGCTATATCATGCAGAAAATTGCTTTTAAATCGTTTCAATAACAAAGTCAGCTTACAATTTCTTACAAAATATTAAGAGAAAATAAATCAAACGGAAATTAACGAGATTACGTCGGTAATTAAAATTAGATCGTAAACAGATTCTCCCGCCAAAAGAAAACAGCCAATTGGCTTGACAAAAAGTTGAAAAAGGGAAAAGTGTTTACATTCAAATTGAAAATTGAATGTTTAAAGGCTACTTTAATTTTTTAAAACTTCTTTTTAGATTTAAAAAAAGAGTAGCGCTGGTGTCATTTATTAGAACTGACAAGGGTTCATCAAAGTGTATTTTGTGTTAAAAATTTGCTTTCCAATTGAAATACAATATTAGAACGAAAATATGCTGTCAACTTCAACAGCTGGTTGCAGAAGTTTAAGGCAATTTCAACATGCAATTAAATTTGAAAAGCAATTTTCTTTGAATATTTTTCTTTTTAATAATATATAATGAGTAAGATTCTTTTGCGTATTTTAAATACGCCTCTGTGGTCTAGCAGTTCAAGTGTTTGACTTGACTGCATCAGATCCCGGGTTCGATTCCCGGGTCAGGTAAAATAAAGAAATTTTGGTTTTTTAAATTTTCTAATATAATAAAAGGTGCCTGGGGTTTGGATATGATAGGCTTTGCCACCTATCACATTTTGTGATTGAGTGTCTTCGGCTAGTCGTGGGTGCCTTGGTTGTACCTCTGCCTACCTCTTCGAGGATATGAGCGTCAAGATACTTTAATTTTAATATCGTTAACTAGCATGTTAGTTGACACACATTTATAAAATTTGTTTACTATAGCGTTAGATTCAATTTGTATGATTTATCCAGGGGTATTTATTTATTGCTGTAGCTGAGGTGTAAACCTAATGTGCAACCCTATCAGCTAAAACATAATACAGATTTTCAATTAATTTAAAAGCATCGTGTTTACAAATTTTCAGAAAACAAAAGGAAAAAATATACTACATGTATTTATTAAAAATTAGAGTATGTTCTAGTAGTTGTATGTGTCTTTGATAAAGTAGGAAGCAAATATCTGCATTCCAAACACATTTCAAAACATCAGTAATTCCAGGCGTTTTCGTGTTGTGGTTTAAAAAGTAGAGCAAATGAAATGACTTGTTTGAGAAGCTTTGGTACCTACAAATGTTATATATTTGTTCCCATTTGGAAATAACCACTTGTTTTTTTAACAATTCTAACGTATAAAAATCAACAACGTGAATAATAAAGATCTTAATAGCGCTTTACTCAGACTAGAATGTTATAGTATAATCCAGTTTTTCAACTAGAAAACGACAGTGCCAATCACTTGCTTTGGCGGTCGTATTTATTTGCAATATACATAATATGTCCTTCATAATGCAGCACTTATTTAACAATATCTATTCACAACTTAAATTCAAGAATCTCCGAAACCGGCGTGTTTGTATGGAAGGGGTAATGAATGTGAAGTAAGCCAGATAGATAGGTTTGTCAGGATCGTGAGGTTTGGCACTCGATACTCTCTGCTTACCATGTGAGAGACTTGGCATGGAGATATGTATGTTTGTATGTAGGTACAATTTATTAACGTGCCTGGTGTTTGTTTTTGTATTTTAGGCCTATTGCAAAAAATCTACCGGCTACCTTACTCCCCAGGCTGAAACATGAAATTGGTATTTTGGTGGCAGTAATAGTTAAGGCGGTGGATTAGTTAAAGCGAGGGAAAAATTCCTGCACAGCTCTCTTCTACCAGTAGCAGCTCTTATAAAGAAGAAAAAGTAATAAACATAAAGTATTCATAAATCACGAATTACCTAGAAACGTTCTTTGAAAATTTTTCTTATTACATCATCTCAAAACTAGCCTGAAAAAATTGGAAAGAAAAGCTAGGACGACAAAATAATAATAATAATAATTGACAAAATACATAAACTTAGCTCACGAGGTTACTGACATGTGGGATGCTGACTCAACAATAATTGGCCCGATAGTCGTATCAATAAACGGCCCAATAGCGAAGAGTCTCGACCAACACCTAAGAGACTCGCTCTGCAACCCTAGGTTAAAGGCCGAATTCAGAAGGCAGCAGTTTTGGGGACGGCCCGCATTGTGAGGAGATTCGTCACTCTGTCGCCCTGACCACTGACGGTTTAGTTTTAAGACCACCGTTTTTGCTAACCTGTTATTTATGTTTATATATTTTTTTAATGTTAAGCGTTATTGAAGCAAAAGTTATCCCTCTCCACCCGGAGGACAGAGAAATCTTTTTTTGGTCTCCTGGTGGAAAGTGCCGACTTCGCTTTGGCCAACAATTACCTATGACCGGCGACTTTTTTGTTTTAATACTAGACGTATATACTATTATAAAACGATGTAGGTCTGGCTGTCTATGAATCAACTGCCAAAAAGCCTTCTTTGGAAATTTAGGGTAATACAAAGAAATAGATAGATTAATAAATCCAAAGCTAACAGTAACTTTAATAGAGAATAATAATTTAACAACGTAGACTCAGCGTGGTAACTTTACCAACGGAGACAAATCAAAATGAACAAAACTTATTCAAACAAGATTTTAGTTTCCGCCACTAGAATTTGAAAGTTTAATTACTTTTCCACCCTCCATATTTCATATCATACTATATTAAGTTAAAATCCCTCGATAGTTAACATACATTACCACTTTCCCTTCAATTTGAGCTACAAACTTTGAATATGTAGAGCAGAGATTAAAAGTTAAATGATAGAAATTCTGGTTCCAACCCATTTAGACCGATAATTATTTTTGTGAAAATGATAAGTTTTTTTTGTTAATATGTGTAAAGGAGAGTTTAAAAGGTAATAAAAAAATATTTAAAAAAATACAAATCCTTAGAGGGCTGTAGGGGGAGTGTACCATATGTGGTACAGTAGGACTATATGCATACAAAAATACAAGGTTTATAAGAAGTTCTTTTCATTTATTTTTTTGTGTGGTAGACAATAAAACACTCAACGTGGAGACCAATATTACATTTGACGCACCTTGTAGGACATTGCTTATGGCAGTGCCCGCACCTGGTTCTCTTCTCTTGCTTGGTAACGTAGTGTTCTTTGCCGACATACCGTGAATCACTGGTTATGGAGGATGGACGGCTAGGGCTAGGTTTTTCGCGCTGTTTGTTACCCTCAATAATCGTATTTGCAATACGACGTCTAAAATTGAGCATATCCATATTTCCACCATTATCTCTGTAGAGCAACCAAGCATTTTGTACAGACATGTCAATGCAATGAAGAATTAGAGGCATGTACCATTTTTTTCCTCGAATGCTTGTTCGTAGTGCGGATATATTCTGGTCTGACAAATCTACTCCACCCATGTTCTTGTTGTATTGACGGATGAGATGGGGTTGTGAAACAGATATTTTCTTTTTTTGTTGTTGCGAGTAGCGATCAGTTTTATGGACTGGATTTACGCCAACCGCATTAGAACAAACCGAAACCGTACTGTTGTCATGCCATTTACAAATGATTACAACATCAGAGACGCGATAATCATAGAAGCCTCTCTCCTTCTTTTTTGATTATTTATTTCCCAGTAAAGGGCATTTTCCTGTCCTGTTTTGTCGAATGGTTCCGGTTATACGAAATCCCCTCTCGGTAAGTTCATGAACCAAAGGCAAACCAGTAAAGAAATTGTCAACAAAGAGATGGTAGTCTTTGCCATATCCCAGCTGCTCTAATTGATCTGCATAGGTCAAAACTACACTGGCACCGAGACCCAGCTGAGCATAGCGAGCATTGATGAATGTATTTGCACCTTGATATGGTTCAAACCAAGCAATATAGCCTCCTGATGTTGCACCCACCCATAATTTGTATCAGTACCTTATAGGCTTACCGCGGATGAATTGTTTGCAACCGTGATGGCCAAAATATGGTACTATTGCCTCATCAATGCTATGATTCTCCTTATGTGGGCAATTTTCAAGGAATTTCTCAGCTAAGAGCTTCAGTAGAGGACGAATTTTGGCAAATTTGTCAGATTGATAAAGATTCATATTATCTGCGACATGAAGGTTCGAGTATATAAGTGTAAATCTATCTCGAGACAAGGCAGTAGCAATCAAGCAGTTTCTTGAATCTGGTGCATTTTCCCAATACATTCTTCTTCTATTTACCTGACAATAGCCACTAACTAGCAAAATCCCAATCAAACATTTTAATTCTTCCGTTTTGACGTCAGCGGGAAGAAGTTTTCGTGCTAAATATCTATTTGTTTCCGTAGTTAGCAGCTCAAACAGGTTCTCAGAAAAGAATAACGAAAACCATTCTATCGGAGTCCGTTCAACAGTAACATGCGAAACCGGTTGCCAAGTCATGGGTTTCGGTTGCAAGTCTCGCTTCTTCCAGTTATACTTCATGGAACGTTTCTGCAATGGTTCTTTAGATCCATGAGGCTCTTGCTCTTCGATTTCTGATTCTTGAGAAGATGCACCTAGTTCTGCTGGTGCTCGAAGCAAACTGGGAGGCAAATTATTTATGTCCACGGCATCTTCTCCACCCGAGTCTTCATCAGTCTGATCTTCATTGGCAGTATCAGGTGGCAGTAAAAAAATATTTAATTCTTGGCCCTGATTGCTGGTATCAACATCTTCTTCAAGAATTGTTGCAATATCGTGCAGTGTCAATGACCTGAAATAAAAAAGAAAACAAAAATAAATCTTTATTACAACATAATATTTTGATGTTACATAGACCTACTGTACCACATACGGTACACCTACTTTGTGACTAAATAATATCTCACTAAACAAACCTAACCTATAATCCTCTATGCACATAATATTTCTATTGACTTACACTTTAGAATAGCACTAATAAAAAATATATTCACAATAAATAATAGGGAACTTACCTCCTTGAAGTCATTGTAAATATTTTATTTTGTTTCCACTGGGTGTCTTCCACTATTTTTTCAAAATCACTAGCACAAAAACACTTTCTAATATTTTTTCCGTAAAACTAACACTGTAAGCTAATCAGTACATACTGGAACAAAAGAAAAATAATTAGTGGGTATATCAAAATATTTTTTTAAAGTTGCTGTACCGTATATGGTACAGTAGGTCTATATGGGTTAACATTTAATATTTGATTATCTTTTCACATTAATTCTATTTTATTTTCACTTTAACATCTTAAAGTTCTTGGTATATTTCTTACATTTTTTAATGAACGATGAAAATCGATTCGGACAGGATTGACGATGCTCTTCTATGAAAGTTACCGAGTATTTAAACCATGTGGTATTTTTATTTTTATTGCATCAATAGTTAAGTCAACAGGCAAGCTAAGTAATTCTATATAATATTATACTATAATTATAATACTATTTCGTTATATAACATTATAATACAATTTCGTAATGTTAAATTACAAAGCGAAAGAATAAAGATATGGGTTCTAATCATGTCTAAAGTATTTTTTTCTCTGTGTTGAGTATACAAATTATTTTTTTAAACTTTTACTTAAAGGCAACAGAATTCCACCACTGAAGTGAGCGTTTGTAGAATACACTTCTTTTCTACCGTGCCTTTGGAGATAGTTCGTATTTTTAAAGCATTAAAACTAAATTTTGTATAATAATAGGGAACTAATATCACAGGTTTACTTATTTGTTTATTCTTTATTTATACTTATATCTATACTAATATTATAAAGAGGAAAAGTTTGAATTTTTGTTTGTTTGAAACGATTAGGCTCCGGGACTACTGAACCGATTTCAAAACTTTTTCACCTTTAGAATGCTACATTACTCTTGAATGACATAGGCTATGTTTCATCAAAATCGGTGCAGAAGAAGCTAAGTTACGCAGGCAAAGCTGCGTGAAATTGCTAGTTGTACAATATAATTACAAAGATACAAGATATAAAACAAAAATGTACAAATAGCGCTCAGCAATTATGTTTAAGTTCTCGTGTTATTCTACGAAACATGATAAATTTAATTTCAGTCAGGTATAATAAAGTACTGGTAGGTATTCTCTTAATGAAATTGTCTACTAACTTTTTGTGATTCTTGAACTTTATGTGACGTAATTCGTAATTTATATAAATAAAATGATCACGCGAAATAGGGGAAATTACACATGAACTGATAGATGATAGACCAATAATGCTAATTATTTTTTTGATGTGTTGGTAAGTGTCAGAAGGTTCTTATGAAAAAAAAACTGGGAAAATTAGAGCGAAAATGGGAAAAACATTGCTTTAATCCATACAAATTGGTAATAGCTGTTAATCTTAAATAATACAAAATTCGCTGAGTCGACTAGTTTATTTATACAAATTTTCATATAATATTTTAAAAAAAGTAATTTAATGATAATGGAGTCTGTGACGACGACACAAATCTTTACCGGCGATTGGTTTTTCTACATGGAAATGGAATTACTGAGTCAGGTGTGGGAAACGATTTTAGGGCTAAACATCTTGAAGAGAACTCTGTCAAATTAATAGCCAATAATTGGAATATAAAAAGACACTCTTAATGGTTGTACACAAACTATTCAACAAAGGTGATCTTCCCATTGTAATCAAATTCGGATTGTATATGAATTCCAGATGGATGCAAGCCATTGTTTACAACCAGTGCTTATAATCTTCTGAAACCCATATAACTTTGTTGCAAAAAACTTTGTTATCAGGTTCTTGTAATTCAGAGTAAAATAGTTGATTTTTCGAGGAATCAGATAAGAGTTAGCTAACAAGCTTAACTATGTGGTATTAAAGCCATTCGTGGGAACAGAAGACCAGATGTGCCCGGTTGAGAAACATTCCCAAGTATAAAAGATACTTTTGCCATCTGATTCAGACTTGCGCTGTTACCAACAACAGTTATCCAGATCTTGTAACGTCTTAGTAGTTTTCTTTTTTAATATAACGGTTACCTTTTTTAATATTTTTATGTTGGTAGGTTAAATGTACCGAACCATTTTAATCGAATTCAAAAAGGATAAGATTCTCAATTCGACTATGCTGTGCATATTTTTTGTATGTTTGTTAGGCAATAACTCCGTTAATAGCCAATAGATTTTGATGGTTGTTTTTAAACAAATAGACCAAAGTTTCCAGGTGATTTTGACTTTGATTTAAGTGAAAATTTTATGCATTATTAAATGTAACTCAAAACCCACTAGTAGACTGTTGATACAATTTATGGAGGACCATTTCAGAATCATTTGCTATCTTTCTAATTTTTTCAGTTTTTTTTTAACTATTAAATTGCGACGTAATAAAATAGTTATGCAGTTTTACTGCACTTAATTATTAGTTGATGTTTACAAAATACGTGAATAAATCAACTCATTTTTCAACAACATGCTTCATCATCATCATCAGCCGGAGGACGTCCACAGCTGGACATAGGCGTCCCCCAAAGAGCGCCACAGTTCACGGTCACCAGCCGCTTGCGTCCAGCGACTCCCCGCGACTTTGACCAGATCATGAGTGCACCGGGTGGGAGGTCGTCCAACACTACGTAACACTAAGTCCTGCGGTGCGGGGACGCCACTCGAGAACATTTCTTCCTCAGCGGTTGTCGGTTCTTCTTCGGCAATGTAGTCTGCCTATTGCCACTTCAGCTTGCTGACTCTCTGAACTATGTCGGTTACTTTCGTTCACTTGAGGATCACCGAATTATAGAGTTTAATTTAACCAACACGTTTACGACACTATAATTATATATACATATAAATTTCTTTATGTCAAGTCGACTGCTATCGACTGTTGTCGTAGTAGGTAGGGAGTAATATTATGATATATTATCGAATTACTAGAGTACTGCACTCCATGCCTGCTGGCCATTTCCGTATTTTAGTTCAGAGGGTAGAGTAACGTCAGTGTTTTTTATGATATTGAAAGGTAAACAAGCACACAAATTTCCTGATGATAAGAATTCACGCCGCCTAGAGAAACCGAAGGTAGTAATGGTGTGTTGCCTACATAGTATGTTTTAACGGCTTGTGAGGCCGGGATGCCAGGCCTGGAGCTAAGTCGGAAACCCAACCGAAACACCTCAACGCCAAGCACCGACGTTATGGCGGCAGGAATAGGTAAGGAATATGAAATCTAAGATCTGAGCTTCAGATTGGCATTACTCGAAAGACATCCTGGCAACCCTGATGATAGACTGCCACTTACTCGCACTCGTTGACAATAGTTATTCGCTTCTTTTATTTTTATGAAAATGTATTTTAAACATTAGAAAAGAATCCATTTAATGATGCGTTTACAAAAAGCACTAAACTATCTATATTTCTACGTCATAAGCGCTACGCTTGAATCTCGACGTCCTAGGCGCTACGGTCGAATATAGATAAGTTAATATAAGGGCTAGGCCAGAATTTTTACGTCCTAATTACTTGCCCATCTTTAACTAATTTTAAAGATGTGTCGACTGCAAGTTATGTAATTATTGTAAGATCGACGGACATCTAGCTTGTAATAATCCTAAAAATTTGTTGCTCCTCATAATAATCTATTTTATTAACCCCTGATGAAAATAGAGGGATGTTATTTGTTAGTCTGTATGTAAGTGTGTGTGTCTATGACGTCATAACTTTTGATCGGATGGACCGATTTCGATAAGTTTTTTTTTATTTGTATCACATCTGTGGTCAAGCGGTCCGGCGTCGGACTTGACTTCTTGAGGTCCCGGGTTCGATCTCCAGATCGGGCAATGCAAATAAGAAAATGTGCTTTTTGGATATGTGCCTGACATAGGCTTGCCACCTTTCACATTATGGGAATTAGTGTCTTCGGCTAGTGCCTCTGTCTAACTCTTTGGGGATATGGGCGTGAATATACTATTTTTATGTTTGTAAGCTGACAAAATGGAGACGATTCTTATAGGTTTTCTCAGAGGTTCATAAATATCTTTTTTTTAACTTTAGTGTTATAAAAATATTGTAGTAGGTACATAATAAATTTGTAAACGTAAAAATTTTAAAAAAAACGTCCGTTGAGTTTATTTTTAATTGGGAGGCTTTTTATTTTTGAATTATATAAACGCATCACAAGTACCATTCTTGGTTCTTATGAAAAAAAAATGTCAGTCTACACTTTAAGCGCTACGCTTGAATTTCTACGTTATAAGCGCTACTCACGAATCTCTACGTCATAAGCGCTACGCTCCAATATCTACGCCATATGCGTTACGCACGTCATACAAATCGAGTTGACCTAAAAATATTCACCGAAAGTTTTCTTTTCAGCGATGCCGGATAAAGATCCGATTATTATCGGGGCTCCTAAATTAGTTAAGCCGGGTGAGCAAATTCTTCTCAACTGCACTTCGGACTTCTCGCTTCCGCCTTCCGACATTAATTGGTACATCGATAATGAAATTCAAAAGGTCTGTATAATTTTTCTTTACTTTGAATTTGTTAATTTAATTTAAAATTTTGAATATCATGATTAAAATGCAGTAAAATTACTAAACTGACTTTGATATAATATTATGTCACTGACGGTCACTTTCAGAGACGTTGGTTATATTTTAATCAGTCACTAAATGTTAATGTCTCTGATCGTGCCCGCTAATAACACAAAGTGTCACGAAAATTGAATATGTTCCTTGACTTCCTGAAATTGAATAATCGGTTACAAGCTTAGTGTTAATGGGACCACTTTGAAAATACGTTCTTTTAAATCAAAAAAGTAATTTAATAGTGAACTGACATTAAATGATAAACGACTCAGAAATCAAGTATCATATCTAAAAAAATGTGACAGCTGATGTCACCCTTTATATATCTGTATATTAATACGTGATGCCAAAACTTTGGACCCTTTTTACAAAAATTGCGAGGACGCAGGAGTATAAAATATGGCACACTTATAGTTTATGTGTAGCAGAAGTGCAGAACGCTAATATTTTTCAGTAACAGTGCCTTTAAAGTACATTAAATCAATAAATAAAACAATACCCACACTACCATGAATTTGACACACACAAACAAATATATTGATGTTGATGATAAAAAATCAAAGATGGCGCACAAAAAAGTTTGGAAACAAAGTAGTTGGTCTTGATAAATGAAGATGGCGTTCTTATCAACAAGATATTAAAATTTATTATGGTTGGCCTATTTTTAATTTGAATTTTTTTTTATTAAAATCGACCAATGGGCGACGTATAGATAAATGAATCCACTTTTCGCGTGGTCATCGCATCACGCCTGAACAGATGGACCAATTTTGTCAATTGTTTTGCTATATATTGTGAGGATAAAGTTCTTATGTAAAAAGAAATCACCAAAAGTGCAGGAGAAACCATGTTTTAATCCATACAAACTGTCAGTAGCTGTTAATGTTGAGCTGCTGTTCAAGTTCGCAGGTCGGCTAGTAACTTATGATTAAACCTGTGCTTGCTTCTTACGAGGTACCTGGCAGCACATACATACATACATATCATCACGCCAAGTCCCTAACGGGGTAGGCAGAGAGTATCGAGTGCCAGACCTCACGATCCTGACAAACCTGTCTTGCTTCCTTCACATTCATAACCCTTTTCATACAAACACGCTGGTTTCGGAGACTCTTGACACCACCCTCGGATAATATCCGATTGATCTGATCGTGAAATGTCAGCCTGGGTCTCCCCGGGTACCTACATCCATCCACATTCGCATTGTATATCTGCTTTGTCAATCTTTCATCTGTCATTCTTTCCACATGACCGAACCAGCGGAGCATGCCCTCTCGCATTTTAACACCAACACTTTCTTTCAATCCCACTCTTTCTCGGATCTCACTGTTACGAATGCGGTCAGCGAGCGTTACATTTCAGATTTTCCGTAGTGCTCTCATTTCGACCGCATTTATCCTACTTCCATGCTCTTTCTGACATACCCAACTCTCACTTCCATACAGTAATGTTGGAATAAGCATAGAATTATGCAAAGCGAGTTTAGCTTTTTGACTGAAAACCTCGCTTTGGAATAGCTTACCCAATGCCCCATTCACACTATTCCCTGCACTCACTCTCCTCTCAACATCTGCGGTGTACCTTCCATCCCTGCTAAAAGCACAATCAAGATATACAATTTCATTCACTTGTTCCAGCACTACATCATCAACTAAAACTCTTACATCCGTTCTGGCTACGTCTCTTTCAAACACCATTCTCTTTCAAACAGTCTCTTTAAAACACCAAGCCTATCGCCAGCCGGGCACATATCCAATCCCAAGCAACGTTATTTTTATTAGAATATTCGAAAAACTCAATTACCTTTTTTTCCGTCCCGGGAATAGTACCCGGGACCTCATGCAGTCAAGTCCGACAACTAAACCGCTAGATAACAGAGGCGAATTAAACATTTAAGCAATTGCCTAATTTATTAAATACAAGTGGATAAATGAGTTTTTGCTTTATGCTTTCGCGCCATGAGTCACATATAATTATTCTTTGTATAATGATACTTTGCTTTCACGTCAGAACGCATTTATTCATCTAGAGATGACGACATCGTACTTCGCTTTGATGTTGACACTTTGCGTTACCTAACACATCACAATGTAGAAGTATGTGTTTAAAAGTATTACCGTCAAATGTGTTGCGTTTAGAAATGTCTATTATGCTAAGTTTAAGCGATAAAATTAGGACAGCAAACTGTATTTTTTTACTGTAGTACTGTAGTATGTATAGATATTATATAAAAGGCAATAGTGTTAGTTAGTGTTAGTGTTAGTACACTATTTATAACTCAAGAACGGCTGAAACGATTAGGCTGAAAACTGTTGTTTTGTTGAAGGAAAAAACAACTTTTGATTTTTTCTATACATACTGAACGGGTAAAATAAAGTTCGCCGTAACAGCTAGTAGTATGATAAATAAACATTATCAAAATTTACTTTATGTCTGTTTGAAAAATATTGCATCATTTTACGCAGTTAGATAAAAATATTGTTTGATTGTCCCATCGAGAAATTATAACGTATTATTTTTTTGTTTTATATTACGTTAGGATTTGCAGAGTCGAATAAAAGTTACTGTACGTTGTTGTTACTGTTGAATTTTAAATTCAAACAATTGTTGGGTAGGTTTTTTATGATTGAGTAAAATTGTATTAGTTTAAAACTAAGATAAGCTTACGAAAAAAGTGTGTGTGTGCGTGCGTGCGTGCGTGCGTGTGTGTGTGAGGGCAAATGTACTGATTTCAATGTAGACTTTTCGTTTGAAAGCTGACGTAATCGAGATGGCTATATCCTACATTAAAAGTAGGCTTTTGCAAAATTTTAATTTCTTTATTCTTGTTATATACTCCTTAAATATACTCGTAATTCAAACTTCTACAGTTTTATCGCATCTTGAGATATATGGAGACATTTCTCAGACTATTAAACTTAAAATAGGTCTTGAGGACAACAAAATACATTAACAGTAAAGAAAATATAAGCAAAAGTTTTTACGGAGGAACGCAGGAAACAAATACGTATACATTACAATTTGTATCTTTCTGGAATGGAACACTTCCTGTTGTCAAACTGAGAAAATTGAGTTTGTGGATGTTTATTCTCTTTTATGTGATATTGAGAATGTAAATGTCTAATAATGCGAAAAATTTATTGATCAAAACCAATACAAAATGTATTTTCACATAAACGTTGATATTATACACACGAATGCTTATAATACAACCTATTACATTAAAAAATTGCCACGAGCGAGTCTTACTTAAACAAAAGATTGAACAAACAAATATGCCTTCCAAGCAGTTCAAAAAAGGCGAGCATAGGGTTACTGTTAGTAACACCGTCACATTTGACCGCCTTACCTGCCGCCATGATGTCAGTGCTTGTCGATGACGTATTCCGGATCGGAGAGTAAGGTAGCCGGTAAACTTACTTTTGCTCGAGGCTTAACATCCCGACCTCAGGTTGGCAACGCACCATTACTACCTTTGGTGTCTCTAGGCGGCGTGAAATTCTTATGATCAGAAAAATTCGTCTGCTTGTTTGCCTTCCAATATCATAAAAAAAAATATAATTTAAGTGCATTTAAACTACAAAAAACTAACTACGACTTCAATAAGTAAATATACGAGTATGTACACAAAAGTTAAATATTTTCTTGGTTTTTCAAAACCAGGGCATCCACGACTAGCCGAATCCACTGAGTTCCACAATGTGATAAATGGCAAGCCCTTCACCAAACGGGAAGATGTTCTATCCTAACAATGCTATTTTTATTAGAAAACTGAAAAAAACACATTTTCCTTATTTTTTGATGCCCGAACCGGAACCTCAAAAAGTCAAATTCGAAGCCGCACCACTAGTCCACAGAGGCGATATAACAAATAGAAGAATCGAGCTTAAGTCCTCATTACTCAATTTTAAAAATAAACAATGTTGTCCAGTATTCTATTCCTATTTCTATGGTATCCTGGTTGTATCTCTACCTATATTTTTCGTCACATGTTTAGAGTACCCAATTCATATATAGGCAATACTATTATCTGTAAAGTCTTAAGACATATTGTACTAAAATTTAACAATAAATCGCCAGCGACGCTCCTCAACACATAATATGTCAAGCTTAGAAAGTGTGCTCTTTAATGTCTTTTGAATCCTTCTTTTCCGTCATGTTTCTCAGTTCAACCGGAAGATCAGACTAGACTCGAGTTGCCTTAAAGACTTTTTCATCTCCATGTATGTTCACTGTAACATTTGTTCACGTTTTTAGATTTTTCACTGCATCTTTTAAACTTTGTAACTACATAATATATAGCAATGATATATAAGGTTTATTATATCGCAGAAACTATTGTTGGCATCTAAAATGTGCTAATATATTATAGCATGTTTAGTAAAAAAGTCAAAATTTCACATTTTTGGATTTTTTTTGTGCTATTGGAAGGCAAACAAGCAGACGGATTTCCTGATGATAGGAAACCAAGCCGCTTAGAGACACCAAAGGTGGTAATCGTGCATTGCCAACCTAAAGTTGGAATGTTACGCCTCCAGCAAAAGTAAGTTTGCCGGCTACCTTACCCTCCGAACCAGAATACGTCAACAGCAAGCGCTGGCGTTATGCCGGCAGGAATAGGGAAGGCAGTGGTAGCAACCCGGGCGAGTCTCTGCGAAACTCTACCACCTAGTCAGATGTCGTGGCGTTAATGACGGTGAGCCTATGCTTGCCTATTACGAGCTGCACGCCAGAAAGGCAGATGGTCTATTCTGCTAAGGAGGCCAGACCAACACGAAAAAAAGTTCACTTTTATTTTTGCTTGCAATTTCTTTAGGTAAAAATTCTTTAAATGCGTTGCTTAGTTTTAAATAGGATAGCGACTTTGTTTATTATGTAGTGATACGTTCATGTTTGTACATACATACAAACAAAATATTTTACTAGGCACTGTCTAAAATAGAATTCTAAAACAATAATATGTTGCCACGTCATTGACGTGTGATTAGTTTGATGTCAATTTTCAACAGTTCTGATGAGCATACAAATAAACAAGATAAAAGAAACTACGATGTAGGAGTTTTGATGCCATCGTGAATGAAGGTGGTCGTAATTTTTTTCATTATTATTGAATTTCGTGTTTATATTGAGTCAAATTGGTTAATTTAGGTGGGAATTAGATAAATTTTGTTCAGTGAAAGTGCACAAATGGAATAATCATGAAGAAATTAGTATATCGTCTATTTCCTCGCTACCGTCTAATCTCCTAGATGAGTTTGACTGAATTAACTAATTAACTAACTTGACATTGGCAAAGTAGTCGTCAAAAATGTTCGAATGCCATATTTATAAAGAAGAAGAAGAAGAACAGTTCTGATCAGTACATATTACTTTATAATTTGTGATTCTGATATTATTATATGTTGAAAACTTGTTTACTAAAACACTTAAACAGATTTACCAAAAAGCGTTTATTCCTCGTTCAAATTCAAACGTAGTCTGTCAGCAACTGCCATGAATTAAACCTTTATCACTTTTGGTTTCCAAGAATTAAACACAACCGGAAGTTACATCGAAGTAATACAATTAATACAACGAATACATTAAGCAATAAAATATCATCACTTACGTAATTAATTAGATCATTTTATTTGCAACATTACATTCTAATTAATTATGGATTAACATAAAACATTATCATTATGTTTTACAAAAATACAGATATTATGCATCATTCCGATTTGCACAGGAAGTAACGGTTAAGTAAACAAACTAATTATTTTATATGCCCATTTTAAATAAAGTATGTAACTTTAAACAATTACAACGAAATAAGATTATCTTATTTCTAACAATTTATTTAAACAGTAATATAATACAATAAGACTCAAATATCATTGAATGTACTGGAAGTCAATATAAGCATTCCTATTGACATTATCCGAATGAACAATGGCGGAAATAATGATTTAGGCACCCAATTACATGGTGGCGAAAATGACGTTATTTTAAGTTACTAACACATATAATCATAACAAATATTTCTAAAAATAACCATTATAATCAACTCATTATTGCCGGACCAATAGCGCAATAAGCATACAAAAAAACTTGCAATGAATTGATATTGATTATTTGGAGCCATTTAAAAAAAAAACCTTCAGCCTTCTACTCATGAAGATCCGCCGTCGATGCGTGCCAAATACACAAATGGTGAAGTCATTGATGCGTGATTGATTGACATATATATTTATTGGTGCACAAAGTGTTCATTGATTTGTATTTATATCCAAATATATTTATATAATTTTCACAGTTTTTTACACTATTGGAATTCTAAGCATATAAGTTTTACCTATGAAATCACATGTCAGAAATACACAATAAAATGTGATAAAAGTGCGGTATCAACCCAAAGTTAGTGTGAAGCTAAGTTATGCAAGTAATTTTACTGGTAATCTGTTTTTAAGTGTAGAAATCGTTAAGGATATCTGGTATTTTCTTGGATTTTTTTTTATTAATTAAAAACATAAGGTGTCTACTCCTTTTTCTGGATCGAGGCTGTACCCCCTGTACCCCGTGATAAGAGAGAGGATAGCGCTACGTAAAATTTATGATATTAGGTTCAAGGAAGGCGGCGGATGAATGTTGATACCAGAAGAGCCTTAAATTGACATTTAACTATCAGATCGCTCGGGCTATATCCGATTATGTCTCTAAAACCGACACGTTTCTATTTATGCCAATACTCTCTGTCTACCCGCAAGGGTTTTGTTGTTGTACGCAACGCACTTGTTGTTAACTTTGTAAAGTATTTACTCATATTTATTTGTAAGTAATTCATAAAGATAAAAATAATTTTATCACCAGTTACAATGCGTCATGTGTAGTTAGTATACAAAAAATAGGAAAGAAAACACAAATGGTGCAAAAAACGATCCGTTATCCGCATGTTTTCTAGCCACTCGAAGTCATGTGGCAAATGTGTATTTCATATAAATTAACTACGCTTAATAAGTTGAGCATACAATAGAACTAGGCTGTGACCTCCTTACCGGCGCTCATTAGGGAAGCTCATTGGAGAAAAGTTGTTCCCTGGTCTATAGTTAGATGCTAATAAATGGTACTACAAAATTGTTTAGAATTCTTGATGTAAAACTTCAAACTGGGTTAGTTAAAAATCCAATACATATAAAATAATCAAAACTTCCAATATTATAAAAGTATCTTCACGCCCATATTCTCGAAGACTTAGACAGGTACCTAAGATAGTAAGTTCCACAATGTGATAGGTGGCAAGCCTATAGCCAACCGGGCACATATCCAATCCCGGGTAACGTTATACATTTCTATTTTTTTATTACCTGACCCGGGGATCGAAACCGGGACCTTAAGAAGTCGAGTCTGTAACCGGACCGCTAGACCACAGAGGCGACATACATGTAATACGCATACTGAAATTAATTTGAAAAAACCGCACAGACCAAGAAATAAAAACAATAAAGTTTTTCAAATAAATGACTGCTTGTCGGCAGCGTGAACCTCGCAGATATTCGGTAGTGTAGGCATGTACGTTAAACACTCACATAACCAGACGTTTGTTAGTGATAAAAAAAAGAAAAGAAAAAAGTATTTATTTGAGTATAATATGAGTGTTACAAAGATGTTATAAAACTATTTGTGCGTATATTCTACTAACACCCTATTGACAGATATTTACATAAAAACTTGGGCTATAGTAACCGCTAACGTGTTTCGTTAATTAATCTTGGAAAATAAGCGAATAAGCAAATCTAAATTAAACTTGAGTTTGAAGTATAACTTTAATTAAATTTATACTTGAGTATAACTTCAACTCAGCCAAAGTGTTAAGTTAAGTAATCCGAAGACTCTGTAAAACGTTTCAAATCTTGTAAGTAATCCGGAAGCTTGCAGTCAAAAGCTCGCAGGTCAACAATGCTTTTAATGCAATAGGCCCTGCTCTCAAGAGAAAGGCTAACTTGATTTAACCGTTTGCGCTCTTGCTCCCTAATGGAATCGGGAATCCAATCTGGTTGGATTAGATACTATCAATTATAGCGATTGAACTGTACGTTCAATTGAATCCGAAAATTAAATCGTGATTTCTGGCGCCTTGTTAAATAGCTATCAGTTTTATTTATTGGACTTTCGAAACGCGTTTAAATTGCGAGGTTTGATAAATGGTTAAAATTATTTTTTTTGAAGTTTAGAAATTAGTTTGATTTTTGTGGTATAACCAATTATTAAGTGCTAAATTTATTGAACTTTAGAAATGAGTTTAAATTGTGAGGTTTTAGTCATGACTAATCACTTAATAGATTTAACTGAAGAAACAATGTAAATTGTAATACTCGTACTTAAGTAACAATTAAGTATTAAATCTATTCAACTTTAGAAACGAGTAATGAAGTGAGGTTTAGTTATTAATTACGTATATTATTTATTGAAATTTGTTTAAATAGTTAGGATTATGGTTATGTGCCATTTATTGACTTAAATAAGTTTAAGGTGTCAGTTTTATGTAGTGTTTAAAGATAACTTATACAGTTTTTAACACTGTATTTTGTATTAATAATATTAGCTTTACTGGTTTCGTTAGTTGTTGCAACTTCAGGCCCGTAGGTACTTTAAATTTGCAAAATTTTATTTATTTTTTAGTCTTTCGACGTAGTAGTGCGGTTATGTATATAGCTATATACAGTGCCTTTTTTAATTTTTTTATCGTGTGAACTAAAAAAATTTTTTAATATTCTATTAAAAAAACCAAGTTGTATACGTGGGATACGTGTCCGATTGACGCATTTCATTATAGCATCAGGAATATGTAAGGCCGAGATGCACAGCATTCTACCACTAGTGGTCGTGTTCAAAAATGCCTCACTATCCATGCTTTGTCTCTGACGAGCTAACCCGGATCAATACGGGTATAAGTATCACGAAATCTTCTTATTGCTTACGGATGAGGTTACATTTACATTTCATCATATTCATCTTAAAAACGATTTTAACATTATTGAAACAAACTTGCATCGTCATATTCAGCTTCAAAACAATTTAAACATTGTTGAAACACACTTGCATCGTCATATTCAGCTTCAAAACAATTTGAACATTATTGAAACACATTTACATCGCCATATTCAGCTTCAAAACAATTTAAACATGATTACAACAAACTTGCGTCGTTATATACAGCTTCAAAACAATTTAAACATTATTACAACACACTTGCGTCGCCATATTCAGCTTCAAAGCAATTCAAACATTATCGAAATACACTTGCATCGTAATATTCAGCTTCAAAACAATTTAAACATTATTGATAAACACTTGCATTGTCATATTCAGCTTCAAAACAATTCAAACATTATCGAAATACACTTGCATCGTAATATTCAGCTTCAAAACAATTTAAACATTATTGATAAACACTTGCATTGTCATATTCAGCTTCAAAACAATTTAAACATTATTGAAATACACTTGCATTGTCATATTCAGCTTCAAAACAATTTAAACATTATTGAAATACACTTGCATCGTCATATTCAGGTACAAAACAATTTAAACATTATATCATTAACAGAAATGAAACCCACGAACACGTAATTATTTTCTTACAAAACATATTTAACTTAGGTTATTACTAACAGTTTCACGTTCGTATATTGCACATCCGGGGTTATTATTTACGGTTGGTTATGTTTTACAAGCAGGAACCTTTATGCGGGTAGAGCGTTTGTTTTGTTTGCAATTACGGAGCTCATTGTTAAGAGACTTAACAGTGAAGCCACTTTAAATCTTCTGTAACGGCCTTTTAAATAGCGCCATATATTTTGGGAAAATTTCTTCCTTTATCTTCCCATAAAATATGCGTTGAATTTATACACATTTTGGTATACCAATGATGACAATAATTGTAATCTATGGACTAAACTTTTTTAGAACGTTTTGATATGACAAAATAGCATGAATTTAAGACACCATAGATGTTGTCGGTGCATTGCTGTCTTGTAGCCGCTTGAAGTTGTAAGGTTTTAGGCCAATTCTGTCAGTCTTCCGGACCAGAACATGACACTGTCATTAGAACGATAAAGTAGTTATGGAGGTGGATCCCTACCCGGACAACTTACATCAAGACAACCTACTACTTGGTCTTCTAGTACTGGTCTTGGGTGTTCTTGTAGGTAATTCAACCTTAGCTCGCCTACCTCCTCTTACGACCTCCCTGGTAGCAAGGCATGTAGTCAGTTCTACACAGGAGACTCTGAACAATTTAGGGGAATAATTTCATTTAAACGCAGTTTACTTCGAGTTACAGAATAAGTAGGGTATAAATTCAAAATTTTAAAATCTTAGGATTGCGCTATAGGATTTCACTCATTTTTAATTTTACCCTCACGCCCATATCCCTAAAGCAGTAGGCAGAGGAACAACCAGGCACTCACGTCTAACCGGAGATACTAAATCCCACAATGTAATGTGGCAAGCCTATCGCCCACCAGGCACATAACAAATCCCGTGGAACGTTAATTTTTATTTGAAAATTGAAAATGTACATTTTCTAACCTTTTTCGTTGCCCGATATCATTAAACATTTTATTTACTTGTTTTCGTATATTTCAATCAGAAGCAGAATGTTTAATAGGATTAATAATATTCACTAGTACACTTTTTCTTACACGTTAGTTAATGGTTTTAATAACTATAACAATGAGATTTCATTATAAGGCGACGATAAAAACTATAAAGTAGAAAGTTTCAATCACAAAACTGTATTAATCCAAAACCCAGCTAAGTTCTAAAAATAAATAACAGAATCCGAAATTCCTAACAGATTTGTAACATGGAATTCGACGAAATTGTGATTTACTCTTCATCTGGATTTGACGGCGCGGGGTTGTAATTGAGAGATGTTTATTTTTAAAGCTCTTGAAAATTACAAATATCAGGCGTTATATTTTTTAGGCTCCATCGTCAACACAAAATTCAAAACAGTTCTATCAACACAGTTATTACAAAGAAGAATTACATATTATTTTGCGAATTATGAATTTTGCTTTATTGTTGTTATTTTTTTATTATTATTATTGTTATATTGTATTATCTAGTTTATAATGCAACTTTTAGTACTGAAAAATGACAAGCCCGCCAAGTTTCTTTCGCCGGATTTTCTTAGTGTGTGACGGCGATTCCGATCCAGTGGTAGTTTATTAAAATGTCGACGTGCACAAGTACAACTTGTATGGTCCACGTAAATAAAGATAGTTCTGACTGTGCTTATTAGTTACTTCGCAAGCTCTCATCTCTCATTCTGGAATGTCCAAAAAAATAGAATCTTCACGCCCACATCCCCGAAGCGGTAGGCAGAGGCACCCACGACTAGCCGGAGATACTTACTCCCACAACGTGATAGGTGGCTAGCCTATCGCCAACCGGGCACATATCCTTTTCCGGGCAACATCATCCTCATAATTTTTTCATTATTTTTTTTTATTATGGACCTGGACCGCTAGACCACAGAGGCGATTAATGATGTCCAAATATGTCTAAATTTCTAAATGGATATTTTGCGAATAGCCTAAATAAAAAAATACTAAGGGTCTGTCCGACCCCCCTCCCCCAGGTCGGACAGACAGAGACAGAGAGACAGAGAGACAGACAGACAAACATATAAAAATACAGATAGACACGCACATGTATGCGCACATGCACACGCACACGCGCACGTATATACACACGCACACGTATTTACGATTGCGATAAGAAAATTGATTTTTGTATTCAAATTAAAAAAATAAATTATTATATACACAAAAAGCACTTGCTCCACTTATCACCGGACCGGAACGCGGCCACACACAGAGAGGATCCGGAAAAAGAAAATCAGCAGGATGAAAGAAGACATCATCATTTTGCAATAAGCATACAAAATCCATAATTTATTTTTATGATATTCAAATAAAGACATTCATATGATATTCACCGACATGTGAACTGAAAAATTCACGAATTTGGTCAAGCGTAGCTTATTGGAAACTCTTCACCGAGCATATATTATTTCCTGTTGCTTTCGATAAATCACTTTAAACCACTTGACATCTCTCCGTTTTATCGACAATTAAGCGGATAATTTAAATATCGCGTGTTGTCTTTATTTATGCTTGCGTTATAACATTTAATTTAAAGCACTTTATTCATATTTTATAAATTGATACGAAATCCATGGGTATTCATACGGTGCTAAAGTGTCTAGTTGGAGTTTTGGCGCCATCGAGAGAAAAGATGGTCGAAGTTTTTTCATAATTATTGAATTTCGTGTTGATATTGAGTGAAATTAGTCAATTCAGGTTGCATTGTGTTCAGTGAAAGCGCACAAATGAAATTATCATAAAGAAATTAGCGTATCGTGTCATTCCTCGTTGCCGCCAAATCTGATTATATGAGCTTAAATAATCAGGCCACCGCTTTACCCAAGAGTCTGCTATGCCTTACTGACGACTTATGACTAATGACTAATTATAATTGATTAAAATTGATATAAATGTTGATGCAAATTTCTACTTGAGTAAAGGCAAAATATAGGTAGTATACGCCAAAACCTAGAGAAAGAAAAAGAAAGTAGCTAGTATTTTTCGTTAATTATATTTGTATGAAAACTTTCCACAGCGCTTCTACCGGTAACTAAGAAAACTAAATTTCAGATCAACAGCATTACAAATTTTTATATTCAACTTGCCAAACGTAACAGAGCAACTCGTGGTAAGGAATCACATATCCAATTAAATATAAAAAAGACAGGTTGCGCTCCGGGAGTGCCGGCAGAAGTGAAAACTTGAACATTAATGTTGTGCATATCTGATATTTTGGAATGGTTAGGAAATAATTTTGCATGAATTGCTTAAATTATCCGTATGAAAATACTATAATTTATGTGGTAGAATACAATAATCTTGTGCTTAATTGGACATTTTAATTCGCACTGTAATCGTACAATCCGTAAATGTACTACTACAACTTATTCGTACTATTAGTACTTCCATATTAGTACTCTGTGCTAAACCATGAAACTTCAGTACGCTACCTACTTTTTAGTTATGGGATAAAATATGACGTAATATTTAATTTTTCAAACTTATACTATATGAAGATACTAAAAGTACAATAAAATTGTGTCTTCCAAAAAGTGTTTTTTTAAAGTGTCGGGAAGATGAAACTAACAGCGCAACCGCTGCTGCGTTACAATACTTTTATTTGCATTTTCTTAACTGAATCAATACCTGTGATGAAAAGTGGATTCTCTACGATATTTGTGAGCGCTCATCGCAATGGCTGGACCATATCAAGTGATCCAAATCGTGATCCAAGCCAAAATTCACCCAACAAGCTCACTTGTAAGTGTTTGGTCCTGTTCATTACAGTTCTCTCAAATCGGGCCAGACTGTTACGGTAGACATCTTTTTTCAGCAATCACAAACCGTGATGGAAAAGCTACCTGCTAAACAACCGAGGCTAGTCATCGTTTTGCGCCTCTGCTGCTTAACAACAACGCTAGACCAATTAGAAGAGCTTCAACCAGGACGTTTAAGACATCCACTCCCCGTATCTTGCTCCAATGGATAACCATTGTTTCCGAAGTTAGGATTGCTTCTTGCAAGAGAAAAAGTTCAACTCCAGGTGCAGTCTAAACCGCCTTCTATTCATCCCGTCTGATTATATATTTTTAGTAAAAGGGTCAATGAGATGGAAAAAATGCATAATTAATAATGATTAATACTTTGATTACATAAATATATTATATTAAAATATATTACAGATTATTAATTCATATGTAAGGACATGATATGTAGTTAATTTTTTCTATAAGTAGTTTATTATAATAAAAGTAGCATGTAATAAATACACCTCCTATATGACAAAAAGAGGAATAATTTAGGAGGAAGCTAGACAAGTTTTCATTAACCGTGACATTTGACACTCAACACTGTTACCTTACCTCGATGGTCTAGCGGTTAAAAACTAGAAAATATTTGTTTTCAATTTCCTATTAAAAATAACGTTGCCGGATATTGGATGTTGATGTTGATGATAGATATTATATTTTTTTATGATATTGGAAGGCAAACAAGCAGACGGATTTCTTGATTTTAAGAAATTCACGCCGCCTAGAGACACCAAAGGTGGTAATGGTGCGTTGCCGACCTGAGGCCGGGATGTTAGGCCTCGAGCAAAAGCAAGTTTACCGGCTACCTTACCCTCCGAACCGGAACACGTCATGATGTTATGGCGGCAGGAATAGGTAAGGCGGTGGTACCAATCCGGGCGAGTCACTGCTAAACTCTACCACCTAGTCAGATGTCACGGTGTTAGTGACGGTGAGCCAATGCTCGCCTTTTACAAGCTGCCTGACAAGGAAGGCAGATGGTCTATTCTACAAAGGAGCCCGGACCAACACGGGGAAACATCTTTTAATTTGTTTGCGACTTGTAGGTAAGTATATCGTAGTTTCTCAGTTAATAGAAATTACAATACAACATTGTGAACAAGTTTAGTTGTTTTCGAAAAAGTTATAAGTTTAACAAAGGAAATAATAGTAGAAGGAAAATCGATGTACACGTATATATTATATTGAATTGAGCTATGTATGTTGGTCGGGATTGGAAATGAGCCCGGTTGGCGATAGGCTTGCTACCTATCACATTGTGGGACTAAGTGTCTTCGGCTAGTCGTGGGTGCCTTGGTTGTACCTCTGCCTACCTCTTCGGGGATATTGGCGTGAAGATACTTTACTTTTAGTACACCTAATTATACACTTTACTAGACTTGGATTCGCGAGGTACTTGGATTTTACTACTGAACTGACAGGGTCACTAGTGGTGGGCAGAGTTGCCTTTAGTCAGTCTCCTTGCTGAGGTTAAACGGCAGGCAGAAACCAGGTCCGTTGTTAGGCAGCAATTCGAGTGATAATATCAGACTGACTGAATGCTGTGGAAACTAGTGTATTTATACTGTATTATTACTGACTTGTGGTGTTTAAAAGCTGTTTAAAGTTTACAAGGTGTTTAAAAGCTGAATTGCAAGCTTTTAACTAGAATATATAGAAATGTAACAGCGCGTTTGTCTGTTAGCTTAACTCAATTTTTGAAGAACTCATCTATCAATCTTTTTAATTCTACTAATTTGCTTCAATCCAGTAAAACAGTTTTATCATTAATACCGCCGATTACAGCTAACTCGGACGTAGTTACTATGAATCTGCTTCCACAATAGCCTTAAATTTTTCATTATCAACTTGGGTCTTCGATGGGGCTTGTATTTATTATATTATATTATATTAGCATGTTGAAATTTATAGAACGAAAAACGTTGGAACCAAAAACATACAGTGTTTTCTTTTGCAAAACAACTGCCACACACATCATTAACCCTTGGAGCCGTTTCCGCGCCACTTGTGCTACAGTGGTACTACTACTTAAACAAGTTTTCTATTTTGTAAACTAAGCGACACAAAGAGAAAAAAAAGAAAAATAATAATAATGACAATTTACGAAAAACAAATACATGCGCAAATAGGTGTTCAAATTTGGATTGAAGTGGCCAATAGTAAAATATAAAAACTTCGTGTGTATAAAAAAAATATAACAACGGCTGAACCGAATTTGATGAAATTTTACTTGTGCAATCGGTGCTTCTATAAACTATTCTACATTTTACATATCATACATATTTCATATCCCTAAGTGCTAATTCCACCCTTATCAAAAATCTTTTTTTTCTCCAAAAACTTTCTCACCAAAACTTTTTTCTGAATATTTTTTGTGACGTAGCCTTGAAAAAGCCATACAAACCTAACCCGACATTCTGTGAAAAAAACTACAAGGATACTAGGGAAAGCAACATTTTTAATTTTTTCCACACAAACTAAACGAGTGAAACGAAGTTCGCCAATTATAAAACAGTCACAAAGTAAATCTAATTTAAAATATCTAAACAGTTATTTAGCCAACGTGACAAGCTACACAGGATATTTCCCAAGATCTTGATAGCGCTTTGTTGGAATAAATTGGGAGCTATTATGCGATACTGAGTAGCGCATTATTGCTTTAAATCTTCGTGAGCTAGATATTCGGTTGTAAGCGGAGCGAGTAAAGAGGAAATCAAGATGTTGAAGACTCTTTGTCTTCCATTTACACTTAAATGATAGTATTTTGATACATTGTAACATCTTTCTTGTGTGCTTAAATAAGTAATACATTACTACGTTACATAATAAAAAGCAATCTAACTGGGCTCTGTTTTTGAAATAAATACCTACAGCCGAGTGGTGCGTCAACTTGCGATAGGGTTATGCGCCTTTAGTGTAATAACTACATCTGCCTATTTGTGCAATGTATTTTTATTAAAATAAAAGTCGCTTAACGCATAGTAAATATTTGATAAATATGCATATGTAGGGTTTTTGATAACAAATTTCATGAAAATATGATTTTTTAAGAATGGCCTTAACCGCTCAAGTGAAGCTGAAAAACAGCACAGTATAATATAGTCTATAATTGATCTTTGCCATATTAAGCATACTCTTGGATTTATTAATTCAATGTAGCATTCAAAAATCGCACGCTTAACTATATAGTTACAAAATAAAGAGAAAAACGCTAATACTTCTACGTTTTTAATTCGTCTGTATGTTTTTATGTTAGTTACGGTCAATTACGCATATATCAGGCAATAGCGAGCAGATTTTGATTTTGATTTTGATGACTCCAAAGGTAGGCTTTGATTTCGAGATGGTCCCAAATTTTTTCACAAGATCTGACTTACTAAAAAAATTAGCCGAGATTTAAAAAAAATGATGCATAAGTATAACTTAAAAACTATTAGTAGGGCCATTACAAAATTTAAATGAAAACTACTGAAACACGTTCATTATTGACAAAGAAATCGCATATCAATCACATAATAAACATACATTCGAGTTTATAGTTTCTTTTCATGCGAGTTGGTTAATTATTACAGTTCATAATTTTGCCTGCATTTACAACTGAGTATTATAATTACTGAGACCTCCCACACGGATATATTTATATGTAAGGACAAAACTGTCGCTTTTCAGTCTCCAGACTATCTTACCTAGCATAACAGTTTCTGCACAAACATTATGTCCTAATATTGCTATTTACAACGTGAAAATAGGACTACCAAACAAAGAAACGATTATTTTCACATAAATACGAGCATTGTTATTACGAACTACTTTAGTACTAAAATACTATTATGTTATAAGTACGGAAAGACGAAATTGTAGCATGAGTATGTTTAGTAGGAAGTGTGTTTGTGAATTTGCTGTAAAATAAGCATGAAGGTGATGAGGATTGTATTAAAATTGTAATAGTTGACATAATAAGCTTATAATGTTGGCACAAATATTTTTGAACAACAAAATTGAATAACTACTATGAGAGTTTTTAAGGACGAAAATAGCGAAAAATACTTAAAAATCACAGTATTAATTTATATACATTTTAAATCATAAATGATATGGCCTCTGTGGTCTAGCGGTTCAGGTGTTGTACTTGACTGCATGAGGTCCCAGGTTCAAATCACAGGGAGAGCAAGAAAAAGAAAATTTGTGTTTCCCAATTTTCTAATAAAAAAAATGTTGCTCGGGATTGAATATGTGTTGGATTGGAGATGTGTTGGATATTGCATTACCTATCACATTGTGAGACTTAGTGTCATCGGCTAGTCGTGGGTGCCCTGGTTGTGCCTCTGCCTACCTCTTCGGAGATATATGCGTTAAGATACTTTTTTTTTTCATTTTAAAATAAAATGTAATGAACAAATACACAGGTCTCCTACCTTGACCTATAGACAAACTGACACTAAGTTTGGTGGAACTTTTGTAGTGTTAAATTTATAAATTTTTCAAAAAAAATATCATGAATACTACGGCACGGATATTTAACCTAACGTACAATTCTACCGACTATACTTCTGGATCGAAACATGATAATTTAACTATAGGGACAGAAATAAATTAGGGAATGGATCTCTACCAGGATAAGTTGCTGCACCTCCAACTACTGCAATCTACCTATAGTTCATTGTAGTGTTACAAAATTTTAAGTTCGTGCTATTGACGGGTTTTAAGTATTCGCTTGTTTGTGTTGACTTAGATAGCGAAGACGCACACTGCAGCAAATTCAAAAATTGATGATCTTTTTTACAAAAAAAACGGAACAGCATAGGAAAATATATATTTTGCACTAGTGTTGTGTCTCACACAAAAAATATTATAAACAGAAAAAATATAAAAAAAAATCTTTCTGAGCCTATATTGTGTATATTTTTAATCTAGCCAAACTAGCTGATATTCTCCAAAAGATCCTAACCAAACTCAAGATAAGAAATAGTACAAGAGAGATAAATTATTCACTAGATAAAGCTTGAAGTTTAATTATTTCGTGGTACTTTCGCGTAGCGCTGAATATTACTTAGTGTTTGTTCTCCTTCAGCTCTTAATGCACTTGCATACATTAAGTCCCTTAGCTAATGGAATGATGGAATGAACTTGAAATGTCTTATTAAATATGAACTGTGTAATGTACTTAATCAAGGTTTGTGTTTCGCGGGTAAATATTTTATTATTTGCTCTTGCCACTTTGAGTTCAAACTGTTGCTGAGGGTCTGAAAAATATTAAATCTATCGCAGTATGGATATGAAAATTTGTTTAAGCGTCTGTTACACCTATACAATCAAACCACAGAACTAATTTTGATGAAATGTGAATAACGACTTATTTTTTAGTAATAAAAAAATAGAAACAAATGTCAATAAATGTCCAAATCTGATCGTTAATCCGTCTGTGAGCCTATGAACTCATTTAAATAAAATTTGATATGCATTAGCAGAAAACCAAAGTTCAGAGGCTACTATTTAATAAAAAAAATAAAAAAGCAGATAGGCAGTTTAGGTCTCACTTTTTTTGTCAAAAATTAACCCTAGAGGACCCTTTGGGAGGTTTAAAATTTGTATGAATAAATATATGCTAAAGAAGTTGCACGTAAACAGCTGGTAACTAAAGAAAAATGTATAATTTGTATACATATTTTACTAGTAATATAATCGTCAACATCATATAGGCCCATTGTTCTACCAAACAATCGTAAGAGGCGAGTGTCAATTATTATCACTTATTTGATGATAGAGTATTTCGATAGCTTGACCTAGTCGGTCGCAATATCTTGTTACAAACTAACCTAGGAATCGAATCTGGGACCTCATGAAATCATGTCCAACTCCTGGAGTGCTCGACCAGAAACCTTGAATTATAAAACTTTTAGTAATGATTCGTTTTCTTTTTGTTCTTTAGCCAGAACCATGGCAGCGCACAGAGCTGAGTGCGCCCCAGCCAGGAGGTCTCCGTGCTTCATGGCGGGTGCTCCGGGTAGCCGTGTCTCCAAACGCCAGTGGAGCCCTAAGAGTCAGATGTGAAGCCATACTCCTAGTGGAACCCCCAGTCGTGAGGGACACCACGTCTATAATAACTGTGTTCTCTCGCACACAACTCTCCAAATATGTGTCTAATAGAGGTAATATTTTATAACATATTGTGTAATCCGGCAAATGTCGTTTAATAATTTTAATTGAAATATGGGGTTCAAATCATTTTATAAGAATGTAAGATGATTTTAAACTCAGTGTACACAAACGTATCTTAAGAAACAACGTTTGAAAAGATTAGTAATTTTAACATAAAATACATACTCGTAGAGCTACCGACTAAATAAATTTTATACAATCATATTTTTTTAAGAATTTTGTTCAACATATACCAGTAGCTTGTACACGTATACCCAATTGAAGCTTAAATAAAAAAAAACTAATTCAACAAATTTAAGAAAAAAATTCGCCTATAACATGTTTTTTTTTGGGAAATTTTTATTTATTGTTTAATATTACTAGAAACTTACCCGAAGTTCAACGTAAATGCAAAAATTAAATTTCAGTACAATTTAATAGTAATTGAGAAGTAAGTAAAGCAATGAAACAAAAACATAAACCATTAGGCACACACAAAAAAAAACTTATAAAAAAGGTAATGAACAAAACGTTGATGTAAGATATTTTAAAATTTAAAAGAGAATCTGGCATTTCTATCTTTCAACAAATAAAATCCGAAATGCATTGTTATCAGCATGCAATCAAATATTTTTTCCATTCCAGAAACAATTAATTTAAAGTGTTTGGAGTGGAAAATAATACTTTAAACCAATACGTGAATGGCTTCCAACTCCGTGTATTTACGAAAATTTAATTTGGATGCCCCAAGCTCACGATGCAGCTCAAATTTATGCATATTAATGGCAGCGGAATTTGTTATAACCAAGAATTTTTACAGTCATTTCATTATTACAATAGCCTAAAATAAATTTAATAAACTTTTATTCCGTATTTTTGAACTGTTAAAACTTTTCTCATATTATCGGTATTTTTATTTTAGTGCTTGCCCTCTACTTGGGTTATATTTCTTTAAATTTTAAAGACAGAAAAAATTAAAAAAAATCGCCCCAGACAGGATTCGAAACCGTAACCTTTCGTCTCAAGCTGATGAACGCTTTAACCATTTGGGCTACTGAGGATTTAAGTCCCGTTGTAAAATTTTTAATTCCTGCCGTACCCGTTAACGCGAGTAGTATGTCCTTTAGATACATAGTTCTGAGTACCTACTAAATAAGTTCAACGTTACAGATGAAATTCACATTTACAATGGTCAACACTTTCGTTTTCTCTTTCTCGTGTCTAGTTTCTTTTCTTGAGAGCTAGCTCAAATAGTTAGAGCATTCGTTGGTTTGAGACGAAAGGCTACGGGTACAAATCCTGTCTATGGCTAAATTTTTTCTTATACAGTTTAACATTTATTTTCATTGTGTAATTTCTGGCTTTCTAAGTCTTCTCTGACGTTTCGTTTCTTCTTATCAATGGTAGTTTATAGCATATTTATCAAATTTAAACTATAATATATATGCATTTTCAGTTTTAAAAGGATTGGGTTCTTAGGTCAGCTGTATGTTTTTTTGAGTGAGTTAACCTCATAACTATTTAATGAATAAGCCATATTTTAAGATATTTTTTTATTTTAATACAAATTCCTCTCGATCGATTTTATTTAAATCTGACCTGTCATGTGTTTATTGATACCTATTTTCGTTTATTTCACATTGTAATTAAATGACAAAATATATAAATTAAAGTCGTCTTAAGATTACTACTACATATCAGATTTATCATAACTCGGATTTTTGAATCTTTTACCATAGAAAACAAGCAACCAAGCAGAGCGTCATCGGCAAGAAACCTACAAAAAAACATACAAGCAAACTTTACAAGAAACTTATTATCAATCTGTAAAAACCACTTCAAAGACCCATGCATTAATTAATAATCCAAGTAGGAATACTTAAAACAGAGAGTAATGTCACATCTGGGACACGGGGGAGTTATTTTGATCTATATTTCACAGTGATAAATTATTATTGCATATGCAAATATTAAGAATAAATTGCGAAAGCTCAATTTTTCGTGTAATTTTTCACATCATTTTTAGGCTTACGATTCACACTCACTACACTCAGCTTCGCTTGATTAAATTTTTATGTTGAGGTCTTATTTTTTACACATAGAGCATAGTTGAGCATAGTGAAGAAATATTACTTCACGAAACTTCATACAATTTGGTTTATTACGAAATATAAAACGAGATTGATGACAAGCCACTGATTTTGCTGAATTTGGAGGATTTGTTTATCGGTACCTTGAAAATCATGAACTAGTTGCAAATGAGAAACCATCTTTGTTAAAATAACAAAATACCGTGTTTTAATTTATTTATTTTTATTTACTTACTCTTCATGTACCCTCAAAATAAAGAAAGGAATTAAAAATTTCGTGACTGGGTTAGAATCATCATTAGCTCAAATGGTTAGAGCATTCGTCGGTTTGTAACCTGTAACCTCTCTTGGTTACAGGTTCAAATAATGTCTGAAGCGAGATTTTTTCTTTCTTTAAAATTTATAGAAATTTAACCAAAGCAGAGGGCAAGTGCTACAATAAAAAATACATTGACAACAATAACAAAAAGTACTTATAGCAAGTCATCTAGCTACGTAACGACTATAAAAATAAGTTTATTTTCTCTGGGCTTCCTTAATTAAATTCATATTTTATGGGAATGGAACTACCTTGGAAGTGTGCTTTTTCAAATAAAAAATAAAATAGAATCTGTTTAGAAAACACGGAGAAATCAATTAACAGTCGTCAAAAATTTTATTTGAATATATTACTATCTCCTTTTTTTCAAGTAGATTGAAAAAATCCACAAACATGATATTAAATTGCAACCATCACAGCTTGCTAAAAATGGCCACCTGGCGTAAAACTGACATGATATTACAACAATTATATAATATTAAAAAATTTAGAGAATTTAGTCCTAGTACGGAAAAAATGCTATTACTGAAATATCTTGTTTTCCTAAACAGAATAAAATATAAACTATTAAATAAAAAAAAATACAAACATATAAAACCACATTACTATTTTTCTTTTTTCCTGTTGCGGTTTGACTGAAAGAAATTTCTTTCATTGGAGATAAGCTCGCATTTTCTGTTTTTTTTTATTTACTTTAAGTATATTTTGTAATATATATCGTGTACAATAAAGAGTTGATATAATAGTGTTATAGGTAACTAGTTAGCAAAGTTCTGCAACTGCTCATCCGTTTTGTACCAAACTTTCATTTTCGTTACATTGGAGTAGTTAATAAAATGACTGACTTAAGATATTTAACAATTTTGACCTAAAACTAGCAAACGCACTTTTGACATCTTTGCTGTTTAAAGGTATCATGTATTTATTTCTATTACTCTATCCTCCTACACAAACTAAAATACATATAAAATCGTCTAGACCTTTAAGTGCCACAAGAGCTTTACCATCAATTCAAGTTTAAGAAGAATATTCGAGTACATTTGACGAACATATTCATCATTTGGTTCATTTTGTTATTTCGTACCGCATAATGTCGTCGTTTATATATTCTTAGTAAAATTTTGAGTAATAGAGAAATGCTAATGCTATTATAAAAGGTTTCACTCTGAGAATACATCTTCTTTCTGCAAGAAAATATCTTGAATTTACATCTGACGACAAACATTACTTACTAACTTTGTCTTGAATCTATGAAAATGGATTTCTTCTGTTATTAGTCGTTTTAAAATAATATTTGAAGTTGAATTAAAGAAAATATTTGATAATTGCTAAGATGTTATTGAAGTAAAAACTTCTGTAGCGGCGATGCGTAATTTTTTTGGAATGGATAAAAACTCTAAACTCGCGTCAGGAAACGTCACCTGATCGAAAATTCGTAAGATGGCGTAGGGCGCTTGCGCGAATAAGAGGGCGAAGGGCGCTTGCGCGAATGTTCATTTAGTCATGTTTGTGTACGATAGCGCAATAAATGAATATTGTATTCTACCACAAGAATGATAGTACTTTCATATTTTAAAGCAATTCGTGCAAAATGATTCCCTAACCATTCCAAAACATCAAAAACGTTAATATTCAAGTTTTCACTTCTGCCGGCACTCCCGGAGTGCAATCCGTCGTTTTTTAGAACACATACGAACTTACAAATTTGTGATTTCATTTTTTTCTCAAGTTTGATTTTTGTTTCAGGTTGCGTGTACCGACTTCAAGTAATAAATATAGTAATGTTCTGGACTTTCAGTGAATTTTTAATAATTTCAAGGTTATGAGGCTTGGGATAAAATATTATCGAGTGATATTAGAATAAGGGTAAAAATATTTGATCGGCCTCAATTCATGCCAAACTAGACAAAGAGCTGCCGTAAATTGTACATTATATTAAATAATTTTATTGGATACTCAATAGGTTTACTCATAAACATATCAGCACAAATGGATACACATTGTTGAAAAAAATGTCAACACTATTAAAAATAAACGTATATTCATAATGCTCGATTGAATAACTACTTCATTCTAGAATCGTTTTTTAACAACAAAAGTAATGTAACTAACAACAAAATACATAGGTATTATTATATTTAAATACAAAAACATGAAAAAAATTTGACTTACAATTATGGTTGCACGGGTTACTACTTGAGTGGTAATATTAACTGTACAACAAGATTTTTTTGTAGTTAAAAATGTAAATTGTGACGCCGAAAAATATATTACTTGACAATCCCTTTTATAACTTTCGTAACACCTACAATCTATTTTGCATTTCACAGGTTTTTTCAACTATAAAAAACCATTACAAAACGGTCATAGATTGTTGCACGGCAGCTCTTTGACTACGCATAAATAAATGTATGAATATAGATAATGTATGTAATAAAAAATCATGAATTTAATTCACACGTCTAGATATCTTTAGGTTAATGGATCGTAAACGTGTATGACCTTATTTTTTGTACATTTCAAAGCATCGTTGTTTAATTGTATGTCGTCGATATGTGTATTATAATAATTTAATCGATAGATAAATTAAAAGAAAATAATAAATATTAGCTAATTTGTAATAATTATAAAAATGTAACTTATTTTAAAATTAAGCTGTATTACAACTGGCCATTTTATCGTCATAGCTTATTTAAAGGTTGAAATTGATATTGTTAATTGCTCCATCCATAAGCTGGAAACAAACTCACGGACGCGGCTAACAGATAACATAAACGCCAGATATTTTTCAGGCGTCACAACGCTCAAGGTCACATCTGCGACTTACGTTCGATAGTTTGCAAGGCTCATTGTAATTACATTATCTAGATGTCATATAATTCGCGACTGTCAACCGCGTCTGTCAGCTGCCTCCGATAGTATGTTCCAGCTTTATAACTGTGTAAGTAATTTCACGTAGTATTATATTATAATTATTGTTTAAATTGTTCTGTTGGCCAGTTACTAAAGGATCTGTTTTTATCAAACATTATGTTTAGTTGGAATGTACAGTTAGCAACACAGATATCTGTTCCAATTACAACGTATTGTAGTATTTAATTCAGATATTTGCGTTGCTTACTATATAGCCGCTTTTAATGGTTATTTTTTTATATTAAAGAAATGAAAGGAAATTTCCTGACATGTTGAAGTAAGAGCCATTATTCATAAACTGGTATGTTTAATAAAATAAAAACGAAAGTTATCCCTTTGTGTTTTCGTATAGCCAAAATTATGGCGAAATTACAGGGAAAAGCAATTTAATCGTTCTCTTAAAAGCAGTGATTCATTTTAAGTTATATGAACTTCGTAAGTTTAATATATTAAAGCTACTCTAAACCTAAAGTTCGGGATTTAGGTAAAAATATTTTCAACACAGAAAATTGACTTTATTTCCTTATGGAATTCGACAGTTTAGTGACTCCAAGATACTGTTATTTGTGTGATACGCCCCATCTCTGCTTCGCACGTATATAAAATATACATATAAATCTTTCTCTTCAATCACTTTATCTTGTAATAAACCGCATTAAAATCCGTTGCGTAGTTTTGAAGATTTAAGCATACAAAGAGAGAAAGCGACTTTGATTTATGCTATATAGTAAAGACAGCGAACAAGCACACGATTGTCCTGTTTGCAATTATACAGGAATTGTAAATTTTTTTAATATTTCATAAAAAGATCGTCAAGAACATATTTTCATTTTACTGCAATTGCAGACTATGAAGCATTAAAGTCAAACACTGTATTAAAAAATATGTGAGAAAAACATGTAAGAAGTGACACTTCTGTATGGCATAATTGTTAGTAGAGAGCAATATAAAATAAATATCACTTAAGAAAAACTTTAATTTGAAAAATCTACAACCGATCTCACAGCTAGGCCGCAGACAGACGCCCACGAAACAAAATTAATTTAGCGAAGACATACAGTGTTTTTTTATGGAGCCAAACTAGAAGTCAATGGATGTTATAAGGGAAAGGTGACAGCAAATTTCACTCATGTATTGATAGAGAAGTTTTACTTCAAAAATATTAATTCGTACTTAGAAGTAAATTTAAAAAAAAAAATGTTTGGCGACAAATATCCACCGCTTAAGCGATACACTATATTAAAATGCATGGTAATGGTTTTCGAAGTCAGCTTTAACCTGGCGTAGATTAGTTTACGAGTTATCCTGTCACAAATGTATAGGGTTAAACTTAAGCTGGAATCGGATTTGTGTCATTTTAGACTCTTGGACATAATCTACAATAAATTAAAATCTACAACAGTTTGCCTCATTACAATAATAATAATTAATTTAATAAAAATAATACCGAAATATTAACACTTAGTTCCAAAATGTTAATTAAGTACTAATAATTTGCTAGTATTGTGTTCAAGAGTACAAAATAAAATAAAATAAATACAAATTCCAATTTGCATTGATAAATAAATATCCCTGGACAAGTCACACAAATTGAATCTAACCCCAAAGTAAGCAAATTGTATGTTTGTATTATTGGTGCTAGTCAATGATTCTAATACATAGAAATACTTATACAGATATCAGAATAAGTTTAATAAACACCTAGGTTCGGAAATGCAGACATCTAAATATTCGTCAACCAAATACCTGCCCCGTCGGAAATCGAACCCGAGCCTCGCGGTTGTTCGGTGTTAGTCAGGCGTGTAAATGGTCAAATGCACTAGTGAATGATTCAACAATTATAAAACTTGATTATTAGTTGGACTAATTTATAGTTAATTAATATGTGCATATAAAAAGAAGCCCTGTACATAAAATGTACTAAGTGTATTAAGCAAGGCGTAGGCCTACATCTTACTATAAATGTCAAAAGATCTCAAGTGACAAATTCGTTTTAGGGTTAAATTTGTATCCTCAGGGTTGAAATAAATGTTGTAGTACATAAAAAATGCTTTTTATGTTATATGCCAATAAATGTTAATGCTAAGCAACTGCTGCTATTAATGACTAATCGAAAAACTGCTGGTATCACCGATTTACTTAACTAATTCAATTTATTTTATCTTTAGAAAGATTTATGACATTTAATCGAAACAAGTGTATTTATTGTGAGTTTCGTATGTTTAAAATTAATATCTTAAACGTAGAAATTGTAGTAGAAATTGTATTAGTTAACGGCTAATATAAAAACCCATCTAAGATAAGGGATAGTGCTATTTTGGATACCATACGATTGTTATTTTTCAATAACAACTAAGCTCTAGAAGGCCTATCTCTATCTGTAAATAGGTTATTAATACTGTAAATAACTCGGTGATATCTGCAGATTTTTGATAAGTCGTTAATAGCTACAGTTACCTTAGTATCGATTTTTTATCTAATTTAATCCTAGTGACAAAAAACTACAAACAATGTTTTTTTTATGATCTTTACGGTTATGTCACACAGTTGCAAAAGTTACTAGAGATGAGAGTTTTGGCTCCATTGTGAAAAAAGATAGCCGTAGTTTTTTTGTAATTATTAAACTTCACGTAAATTGTGAAAAAATTAGTTAATTTGGGTGGCAATTAGTTTAATTTTGTTTAGTTGAAGTGCACTAGTGAAATTAATGTATTCGTTGCCGACAAATCTTACTAAATGAGCTCGAGTAACGAGGCCACCGCTTTACTCAAGACTCTAACATGTTTTTACCTTATGACTTATGACCTGAAATGACTTATAATTATTAAAAATAATGTATTAATACGGGAGTGCTGCCTAAAGGTCTTAGCCGGCCCCAAAAAGGGACAAATTAAATAAAAAATACTACAGATAATAAACTCATGAAATTTTAACACATTTGTTACATTGATTTCACTTAATGTGACATATTTTTATTATTTAATAAACGATTACGTTTGTAAATTTAATAAATAAAATAGTCGTTAATCTATGGCTGTGTTTCACTAGGTAATGTCAATTCTTTGCACGAAATCATGTTTTAAACATAATTGTATATAAATAAAATTGTTTTTTTTGTTTATTGTAAAATTTAAATGGAATACGTAAATAAAATCATATTAAATATTCCTGTGTATTGTTATTCCTCTTTAATGACCGGATTCTATAATCAACAAAACAAAATAAAAAAGTTCAACTCTCCCTAGTTCGCCCAAAAGTAACAAAGCGTTACTCATATTTAAAAAAAATGTTCAGAATGAACAAGTAAGACATTTTACTATTGATACAAAAAAAAAGTAAGATCCATAATCAAAACAACTCGTTTCTAGAATAAAAGAACCGGGCATCAATCAATCATTTTATTTTGATACAAGTATATCACTATCTTCTTTAAACGCAAGTAATAGAAAGAGAAAAAATACGTTTTTTTGACACTAATAAAATCTTCCTTAACTTTTGATTTTGTTTTATTGAAAAAAATAACAAACACTTAAAATAAGTTTAGTCAGTGCTTAACAGAACTACCCTCGCTGTGCCTTTTGTGTTTCACGAATTTTAAGAGACAAACACATAAGTAAAAGCTACCATGAAACAAATGATAGTATGGCTGGAATGTGCGTAAAGAGAAAGGCATGTTGACTTTTAAAATATAGAGACATATCCTACTTATTACTTTTATATCATCATTTAACATAGATGTTACATCAAATGTAATTTTATTTTATTTTCAAAGTCTCTCTTACAAACAATTTTTTTCGACTTCTGCACTTGACTTGTTAATATTATACACAAATCACTCGATGGAAAATTATATTAAGTCAAAGCTGATTATGTGTTAAGCTAGAAGGCTTTAGTTTTAAGTACTAAATCTTCAGAAACATTCGACAGTTGCAATCCTTAACAGTGCACAAAAAAAAGGAAAGAAGAGTCGGCCTTTTTAGTTGAGTACGTTTTTGGGTTTACTAAGTAACTATATCGAAAGTGTCAAAAGAGTAAACATATAACAAAAATACATATATGTTTATACTACGTATAAACATATATGTATTGCCTTACTGGAGGGATTTTATGTCCAAGTAAAATTGTGACGATCAGATAACTTGCTACGTAGCTTTCAGCTTCGCCAGCATTCTTTATTTCACAGATATGCTACTCTGTCAAGAAAGTACAGGGAAAAGAATATACAAACTGTTTGATAAACAATCAAAATTTTATTTTATCTACTTAAAAGTGTGCTTCAGAAACGATACATTTATGCCAATAAATAATTTCATTATTGAAATATTTCTTAAAAGCTGTTTTCGGAATTGAGTTCAGTTCTAGCTGCTAATTCTCTTTTATGTCTTATACCGATTGAAAACGGGTGCCAGGTAGTTGTAATTTGAGTGTAGGAAAAAGAAAGAAGTTGGCTGGAGCCATTTTTGGTGAATATGATGAGACTACTAAACTAACTAAACTCGACGGATTTGTTGAGTGTTTGGTCAAAAATTCGTTCACAATGATGGCCTTGCGCGAAGACGCATGATTTTGGGGCCGAAGCTAGAATGTTCTTTCCACAAATCTGATCTTTTCATCGTAATTAAAGTATCTTCACGCCCATATCCCCGAAGTGGTAGGCAGATACACAACCAGGGCACCCATGATTAGCCGAAGGCACTTAGTCCCACAATGTGATAGGTGGCAAGCCTATCGCCAACCGGGCACACATCCTATCCCAACTAACATTTTTTTATTAGGAAATTGGAAAAACACAACAAGGCGATAATCAAAGAAAACAATTAACATGAATTTGACTTTTGGAAGAGTTTAGAGTATTTTTTTCGGTTTCAGTTCAGTTGGAAGACGCCACTCCGATGTTTGTTGACCAGTTTGCATGCCAAACTCGTAAACCTATACGTCTAGTCACCCGTGACAATGCGTTTAATGAATTTTAGGTCGGAATTGACTCGTTATAACAAGTCGTCAGCTACAGTCATGCGATTGAGTTTTTGGAGAAAATTGAAGTATTTTGGGATCAGCCGAGCGGCAACAAATTTCAAACCCAAATGATTAATTAATGATACGGAGCGACTAATGAGATACGGCAGCTATCTTTTTCAAAGTTGAATGATTTTCGGTTACCGTTTCCTTCACTTTTGCGATGTTAACTTCAGTTGCAGACGTTGATGGTCTAACAAAGCGAGGTAAATCTTCTACCACGTCTTGACCGCTTTTGAACGTTTTGTACCAATCATAAGCAAGAGTTTATGATAAAGTCGATTCACTGTAAGTCTTCAATAACAATTTTATTGACTCCCAACACAAAATTCTTGATTCAAAAATTGAAGATAAACTCTTTGTTCAATGTTTTTTTTGTCCATTCAGAAATTCACAATACACATCAAATACGATATAACTAAAACAGCACTTCATGTAATATAATAACAAATACAACTCAAAAATGAAAAACAGTTGTACCTATAACAACAAAACAAAAATTGGATTTGGAACTGTAAACAAACTGTAAACGTTATTGAGCGTGATTATAACCATCTGGATGATGCTGGAGTTATTAATATACAAAACAAAATGATTTAATACTAATACAACTAAAAAGTAATAAAAGGTATGAAGACAAATGCTATGAACCTCACGTGACAAATGTTCATAATATTATCCTTTTGGATGTTCTGGAATAAATGCAGCGGTATGATAATAGGATTTGAAACTAGTAAAATTTTTACAACCACCTTAAAATTACCATGAGTCTCGAGAACTTTAAAATTTTCATCCTTTCTGCAAAAGGCGAATTTGTTAATGCAGCTTACAGTTCGTAGAAATTATTAATAACTAGCTGCTACCTGCGGCTTCGCCCGCGTTTTCACAGAAACCCGGTGTGCGATCGGGATTAAAAATAGCCTATATGTTAATCCAGGTCACAATCTATCTGTCTTCCAAATTTCAGACAAATCCGTTCAGCCATTCGAGCGTGAAAGAGTAACAAACATCCATACATCCATACTTACAAACTTTCGCATTTATAATATTAATTGGATAGGATACACTTATTATATAAACGACAAAGTGATTTTTAAAAATTGTTTACGATGAAAATTATTTTGCAAAACATTCGCTACGCTTTTAGTAACATGGTTATCTTAAGTCTGATATTCTAAAGGCATATAGGGTATAGAAAAAATTACATGATCATTTTCCATAGTAGCAGATGGAAATTGTTTTTTTTTGTGTTTCGGCGAATATATTAATTAGGGATATTATTCGTAAATTTATTTTCATTATTAATATATTGAATCTTTACTTTCATACTGTTGTGAAGGGGGTTTAGACTTATTTGTTTTAGTGTCCTCGGCTGGTCGTGTGTGCCCTGGTTGTGCCTTCGTCTACCTCTTCTTTTCTTCGGGGACGTGAAGATATTATTTTTTTAAGTTTTATTTTGTACTAAATAAGTCGGTGAACTTCGTTCACTTGACATTCAATACTTTCTACCTGTCCTGTAGGAGAACTTCTTGTGAAGATTACTTAAACGTTCAAATGTTTGTACCCTATTTTGCTGATTTCAAATTATTTCAACGTTTTAAACTGAGTGTTGCACATCTGTAATTTCATCTTTAAAACTTCGAAAAATAGTTACATTGACGAACATGAAAAATTTACATTTTTTGATTAGACATCCTTATACTACAAATCACAAAACAAATAAATGCAACCGGACTGCACCTTAATGGATGTAGATCAATTTACATTTTTATATTTACCCTTCTCCCAAGGAACCTATTTGAGCGATATGAAAGTAGCTACCTACATTGCTCACAACTAAAACTGCCAAATTTAGGAATCCCTTCAGTAGATTTGGATCTTCCAGTAAATCATGATCGAGATATACAAACACAAATTTTAGTAATGTAATTGTTGCCCAGAATTTATTCTTTTACAGTTTGTTTATGTATATGTATTCTATCTATGTATATGTATAGATTTTCAACATGTCGGTTATCATTAGTCATTAGTCAGTTTTGAAACCGATTTGGAAAAATAAGGTGGTTATATTTTCAACTTTTTATATTTATTTTCGGCTCCTATATTTATATAATCGATTTCTTCGTCATATCTGAACCGATTTTCAAAGCATACTTATCATTACCAACTAGGGATCTGAAGATGAAAGAAAACGAAAAAATACTAAAGTTTTAATGTACGTAGGTGATTTACTTATTGAAATTGTAGTCCATTTGATTGCCAAGTTCAGATTCGTAGTTTTAATAGATTCGAAAAAAAATGGATTTGATATAAGGGAGAATGGAGATAGGGATGGAGACATGTTAAATCTATACAAAATCTATTGTATAGTTTTCGAACCTGTTATCTACCGGAGGAGATGCGCTAGAAACACAGGCGTTAGTATTATATTAGGTAAGTTCTAACCTTGTGGTGAGTGCATAAAAATACTGTTTTATCTTATACCTTTAAATTAGCAATTCTTGTATATTCTTGGAATCTTGGAATCGGCTCCAACGATTTTCATGAAATTTAGTATGTGGGGGGTTTCGGGGGCGAATAAATCGATGTAGCTAGGAACTGTTTTTAGAAAATGTCGTTTTATTCGTGTTTTAACTGAAAAATATGACTTTTCCAGACATCTATTGGCGAATATTAATACAATTTTTGTGAGCAATAAAGTTGTTCTAGCAGATAGCATTGTTAAGTGACACAAAGTCAATGAGTGTTTGCTAAAAAAATTTATATTATGGGTCGTACTTTAATTTCCAGAAAATACAATTTATAAAAAAAATATATTAAGCAAAGATCGGTCATCCAGGTACTATTTATTATAATTAAATAAAAAAGTTCCGCTTTACGTAACCCTAAAAACGAGCCAGAATTATTTAATTGTGTTTACAACACAAAGGGTAAGTAGGTAGTAGTTTCTAAATATTAACAATACGAATTGCTAATATTTTGTGAGGGTGGATAGGTTTAATAAATAGCTAAAAGCATCCTGTATTTTGTTTGTGCACAAATGGCCTTTAGAATATTTAAGTACCTTAATAAAGTGTATTTTATATTAGCTGCTTTCAGGTTCCTTTTTCTTGAATACCTAATGTATTTGAACCTAACCGAGAGGTTTTCACAACTTTACTAAATCTAGGGCTAGCAAAGTGCTTAGCCTGATTTAGGATGGTATTTCTTACAACGCCATAGGCAAGGGCTGTCTCCCAGGAGATTTTACTTTGACTTGGTGATCTGCATTCTGATTAGTGGCCCTCCCCTCACTAATTGCATTCTAATTAGTGGGGGGAGGATTTTCGTGGGTATGTGTAAGTGTCAGAGTTAGCATTGTCCAAAATGCTTGCGTTTGCCATCATTATGAAACCGTTGGGATTCATAAGGACATGATGTCGCGGTCAGATTATCTACTAACTTATCTGTTTGCACGAAGTACGGCAACAACGACCAGTGTAGTGATGAAGATAAGAAATTGACTTAAGTTTTCTTTTTATCCTTGCATCAATGTTGCAAGTCTCTTTATATTCTTAATCCTTGCTCAAAGTTGCTTAATTGAAAGCAAATAAAACTTAAAGCAGTAGGAAGCAGTTTGAAAGGACTAGGATACTGAAATTACCGTCTAAGAAACTTTGCAAAACTTATGCAATTATCTACATACCTAGACTTGTAATGCTGGATTCTATCCGTATTGAATCTTGTCTTTGGGTCATTTAGATATACATTTAGATGCATTTTTAACCTGCGATTTTTTAGCTTTAAAGGTTATTTTGCTGTCCAAGTTTCGAAACTAGTCCTTACCCTATATTATATGGCGTTATGGCGGCAGGAATAGGTAAGTCGGTGGTACCAATCTGGGTAAGTCGCAGCGCAACTCTACCACCTAGTCAGATGTCACGGTAGTAGTGACGATAAGCCTATGCTCGCCCTTTACGAGCTGCCTGGCAGGAAGGCCTAAGGTCTATTCTGCGAAGGAGCCCGGAGTCCGGACCAACACGGGTTATATGGGTATATGTGTGTGTGTGCGTGTGTGTGTGTGTGTGTGTGTCAGTGGTTAACAAGGTTCTTAGCTATAATATTAGGTACTTACTTTTGTTGGATATTACAAAAAATATGATTTTAGGATTATATATTTAGGTTCATAGAATAGGTATTTTAATTATTTGATTGCATAAAGGTAATAAAAGATTGAAACATATTTCACTAGTTTAGCTTTGAACCCTAACCGAACCATAACTTACGATTGTGGATCAAACTTTAGTGTTGTATCGTTTCAATTTCGGGTTCAAACCGAATTGAAATAGATGTTTCACTCTGGCTGATTTAGATCCGCTGCGTCCATCTGTTTCCTGATTAATAAAGTTTGCTTTGGGTATATTTATTTGAAATGTAACTATTTTGCTTATTTAAACTAACAAGTACGTTATTTATTTCATACATTGATCACATATTTATCATTTCGACCACCTCGTAGTAAATACCTATCTGCCTACTACAAGAATCAGAGTTCAATTCCTGATGAGAGCATGTATTTGTACTATGAAATATAAGATAGACCAGTACAAAGTTTTTGGATCTGGTTGTTAAAAATTGTCTGAGTTGACTTACAGCGAGGATCAGGGTTCGATTCCTGACGGAAGCAGACATTTGTCCGAAGAACATACTTGATAGACACGTACATTTTCGGATCTGGAAGTAATTAAATTTATTTATGTATATTTTTCATTATTCCTATGTATTAGTATCATTG
>NJDC01050190.1:33929-49376 GCA_002245475.1 Calephelis virginiensis | reverse complement strand
GGGTTCAAACCGAATTGAAATAGATGTTTCACTCTGGCTGATTTAGATCCGCTGCGTCCATCTGTTTCCTGATTAATAAAGTTTGCTTTGGGTATATTTATTTGAAATGTTACTATTTTGCTCATTTAAACTAACAAGTACGTTATTTATTTCATACATTGATCACATATTTATCATTTCGACCACCTCGTAGTACATGCCTATCTGCCTACTACAAGGATCAGAGTTCAATTCCTGATGAGAGCATGTATTTGTACTATGAAATATAAGATAGACCAGTACAAAGTTTTTGGGTCTGGTTGTTAAAAATTGTCTGAGCTGACTTACAGCGAGGATCAGGGTTCGATTCCTGACGGAACCATGCCTGATAGACATGTACATTTTTGGATATGGAAGTTAATTAAATTTATTTATGTATATTTTTTATTATTTCTATGTATTCGTATCATTGTCTAAAACTCTTAACGCAAACACATGATTTTATAACTTTTTGTTTGGATCAATTTGTCTAATTTGTTAGGGATACTTCAGTTTTTAATGTTATGGAAATTTATAATACAGACTGTATATTCATAATTGACAAGACAAATAAACAACACGAATGTGGGTAGATGTATATACCTGGCGAGACCTAGTTCGATATTCCACGATCACATCGCTCGGGTTTTATTGAGAGTCTCAAACACTGTACATGTCAAAAATTATTATAATGTACGAGTATTTTAACTGTACGTATTTCATGTGTAACAAATGTTGTACCTACGATATAAAGACGACGAATTGAATTCAATTGAACTAGCATGTTTGTGTGAAAATCGTAATAACTATTGAGGAAGAAGCGGAAGTGGTGGTGATATTCCGCACTCGACAGTTTCGGACTATAATGTAAGGGACTTGGCGTGAAGATACGTAACTCTTGTGTAATGTAAATGTAAGATTTTTTCACTTGTGTGTCTGTCACTGACACATTCGGGATTGATGCCACTTTCTAGTCACTCAGTACTTCAGCTACATCATTAGTGCTTGCTATTATCGTATTCCAGGTAAGGGTCACCGTCAACTTAGGTAAGAGGCTAAACGTTTCAGTCTCAGGTTTACAGCGCAACATTAACATTTTTGGGGTCTATAAGCATTGTTGTATGTTAAAAATCCTTGTTATTAGCACATCCGTCTGCTTATTTGCCTTCTTCTAATATAACCACGGTAAATATACGGTATGGCATCTTCATGCAAATGGGCAAAAATACGTTCTTACCTACGTGTCTCAAGTTCGGTAGGTTATCAGTATGCAATTTTTCGCGGTTACGCCGCTCGCGTAATGACGAACAGTCAATGTAACAGCTTTTTTATTTTGAAACCAAAAGGTAAACGTGCGATATATAAATGCAATTTTGCTTTTATAAGTGTATTTCCCTGATATAGCCCAGAACATATTAGACTATATTCTGACGTTTTTTTTTAAATTCTCTTGATCGGTTACGGGTGGTATTTTATAAAATTTGGTTAATAAAATCGTTACATTAATTTGTATTAAACACTTCATATCAATCAAATGATTTTTTTTTGTAACAAAACATATAATACAGATCACAAAATTAGCAACAAATTCATTCATGGTTTTAACACTGAAGGCGCTTAGCCCAATCACGTGTTGACGCACCGCACGGCTGTAGGTATTTAATTTAAAAACAGGGCTGAGTTACAATGCTGTATATTTCATTACCGTGATATAAAAGTTACTACAACTCAGTAAGTAGTAAAACAGTATTTTAGTTGTTTTGTGACTGAGAGCTGCAAGATACACTACTTCAACAAGATATTTTTTTAAACATCGCAATAAGTACTAGCAAATTTCTTGATGGTAATAAGCTCATATTTAACTATGTTTTATTGAAAGACGCTCAGATTAGAACCCTATTGATTTTATGTATATGTAGCATACGTGAAGAAACTAATTTCCATTGTATTTTGCAGTCGGGTGCTTTACTTTAACATTAAATATCTAATTCATTTTATATCCATTAAAATGTATTTGACAAATTATATTTAAAAAAGTATCCATTACCAAAGTCAATGCATTTTTTTTATTTAATTCAAGTAAAATTTATTTGCAAATGAAAATACAAATTTAGAAGTGAAGGCAAAAAAACGCTGAAACCGTTAAAATGGATACTTTGAATTAATTTTATTTTGGACGTTAAAAACAAGACCTCGACTCTGAGGCGTCCTTAAAATCAAGATTAATGCCACTCGCACTTCTGAAGATAAACTGAAGTATTATTGACGTTGAAAGTATCGAGACTCGACGAGATTTAATGGTAATGGTGGAGCATATAATGTAAAATCTCTATCTGTCTACTATCTAAAATGAGTTTATTTTTACTTTCGGTTTTAAGTTTTTCGATTCAGTTGCATTGTCTTTCGGTTTTTTACAGAATTCACTTTAAAGTGCATTCTTGCGCGAGATTATGTGTGATTTTTAAGATGGCGAACGAACACACTTTTCTAATTGTAAAAGAAAGCCGTGGCGTATAGACATTACAGACTTTAAAGGTGCATATATTAACATATGTGAAGGTGTACAATATAAGTCTACTGGATACCCAGTAGGTACCTACTCTACGGCCCAGAACATGGCGCTAAAATTATAACCTAGCTACGGCCATGCAGGGGGTCTACCAAATCCAGCAAAGTTTTGATAGTGGTCTATGAACAAAATAGTTTGGGAATCTCTGTTCTACATAAAGGATAAACACTCGGATACATGTTCCGATATTGCAATAATTTAAAATACGTACAAATCGGTAGAAGCGTAAATATTAATAAAATTAAAATCATGACATACACAAATTATTTTGAATATAAAATCATTTGAACGTAACATGACCCATTACAAGCTTTCTGCTCAATTAATTTAGGTTAAGCTTAATGCATATGACGCGATGCACGTCACAGCATGAGAGCTTTATTATGAAAACGTTTCAACTTTTAACGTTTTTCACTTTGAGAGTCAAAAAGCAGATTACACAGAAACGGATTTTCTTTCAGTTGGAAACAGTGTACTAAATGTGCACTAAAACACGGAGTATTTGTAATATTTTACAGCCGACCATAAGAAAGATGTTCTCTATTCGACATTATAACTTTTGAATGGATAGACCTTTAAGTATTAAACTAACCAAAGGGATAGACCGATTTTGATGCTTTAAAAAATATGCTGCTGTGACCAAGATGGTTTTTAGTTACATTACTTAAAGGTTAGTAGGTTTATTGAAATGTTTTCAATTTTAGGATTATATTATTTAATTAGGCTGAAAGTTTTCAGTACACGTGTGAAACACATTATGAGGTGGATAGATTTCCTAGGGCTTTACGATGAGATACCGTCTGGAGAGATTTTTGGAAATAAAATAGATGGTTACACGATCACTAGAGAAGTTTATGAGAGAGGGAGGCGCAGAATGTTCACACTTCACTGGGCGTTTTCTTCTTGTTTTTGAGCGTTTCCAGTAGCTTTCCTGGAGGACCGAACGCGAATGAATTCCCGAATCCCGGTCCCGGTATTTATACGATTTCAGGAACGGGATTCTGGATCATTTTTTATTGAATTTCTTTATTAAAATATACAAATATTATGTTCAGACATATTACAAACCTATTATTTGGTCTAGATCTATCCTGGCATACTTAGTTATGCACCCGACTGCGCTCGGCTTCCATTTGGCGGTGAAATTCCACTATCTCAGCTTTTATGCGACCCTGCCGATTAGCTCACTATAAAACGTGAGGGCGCGGCGCTCTCGAAATGAAGATCTTTACAATAGAAAGGCCCCGGGGCCTGACGGTATTTCAAACAGGATAATTAAATATTTTCCTCTCGCACTCATATACCTACTAGTAAACATCTTCAATGTATTACTAGCAGGCAGTGCTTTTCCTGACGAGTGGAAAGTAGCCACCGTCATTGGAATACATAAACCAGGTAAACCCCGTAACGTCGCGAGTAATTAACGCCCAATCAGTCTTATCAATTCACTCGGCAAAATTTACGAGCGTCTTATGTACGCGCGCCTTAAGATGGTCGTAGCCGAGAAACAATTGTTAATGGATGAGCAATTTGGTTTCCGGGCAACCCATTCATGTACAAATCAAGTGCACCGCCTCACGGGACACATACTAGACGGCCTGAATAGACGACTACCCTTATATATGAGAGCGATATTCTTCGATGTGGCCAAGGCGTTTGATAAGGTCTGGCACAACAGCCTAATCTATAAGCTCTACGAAATGGGCGTGCCAGACAGACTAGTTCTCATCATACAAGACTTCTTGTCGAATCGCAAATTTAGATTTCGTGTAGAAGGGACTCTCTCTAGCAGTAGGCCCCTAAAGATGGGAGTGCCGCAGGGCTCGGTGCTCTCATCCATATTATACTCACCCATATTATATCTCACCCTCTACACGAACAACGTACCCCGACCGCCGCGCGTCCACGTAGCCCTCTTCGCGGACGACACGGCTCTATATTCAACCCACCGTCGCGGTAAACAAATAGGCTGCAACCTCAGAAACGCGACTGGTTCAGGAAGTGGCGTATAGAAGTGAACCCCGATAAAAGTGCAGCGGTGTACTTTAATCGAGGTCTCAGACCCTAACGGATGAGTTTCAAGCGTAGCTCGAGCACCATCAATATATTCGGCAGAGCGCTCCCCTGGGAAAACTCAACAAAATACCTAGGGGTCACTCTAGACAAAAATATGCCGTTCGAACTGCATACTACGCGTGTCACAAACAAGGCTAAGTTCGTACTTAGCCGTCTCTATTATCTTATTAATGAAAATAGTAAAATGTCACTTCGTAATAAAGTGACACTTTACAAAACATGTATTAGACCCATTTTAGCATACGGTAGCGTAGCCTTCGCGCATACCTTCCCGTCCCATCTCAAAAAGCTTCAAGTAGTCTAGAATAGGTTAATGCAAACTGCCACGGGTACCCCGTGGTACGTTCGCAATGAGACGTTCTACATCCTGACCTCGACCCACGATAGCGCAGCATTTCAAAGAACTATCGGCACGTTACTTTGAAAAAACGGCTGCCCACCCAAAACCGGTGTTAGCATCCGCGTGTGACTACGCACCGGCCGCGAACGCGCCTCCAAACCATAGAAGACCCCGCCACGTGTTATCGGATCCTCCAGACCCAATAACCGCGGCGAACGCTATTCTTCCAACTCCAAACCGGAACACGACAAACTCACAACACAATAACATCACATTACACCGTCGCCGTCGGTCTCGGCGACGAAGACCTCTCTTGCGCCCGGCGCCTAACGCCTAGCGACGAGCTGCCAATATTCCTCCATCAAGTCCACCCAGTAACTAGAGCGCAGCACCAAGTCGAGGTACGGTCTCCCGGGAGACAGCCCTTAGTGCTGGCGTTGTAGGTAACAGTCCAATGTAATTAAAATAATGATGTCTCGGGCTGAGTATTCTGCTCGGCCCATAAAGCTCGGTGAAGTTGCAAAAAATCGCGATATTAGCAACAATTTAGTCATTCAAAAAAAAAGCTCCCAAAATTATTAGCGCTACGGGCGCGGTCGTATGCACATTATGGTTGTTACCTTACCCCTAACAACATATCCTAATTTTATTATATTCGGGTAATAGAAACACCAAAAATTGTACAATTTATAACTAAATTTAAACTAAGCCATTTTTTGGCTATTTACATGACTTACATGGTTCGTACTACGATAAGACGGTCTAGTTTTATTCATATTACCATTTTGCATATAAATCTAGATAATAGAACACATTTTAAGCATAAATTTTACTCAAAGTAACATTGCAAAATTACATACACAAAAACGCTATAAAACAATGTAAAACATATTCCAAAACATCATTTCCTAAGTCAAAATAACTATAAAAACCAGAATAAAGTATAAAAGCTTATAATTATACACAAAATCTGGTTATTTACTTGAAACATAATTACTAAGATATCAACATTTACATTAACTCAAAATATCCGTAAGGTATCGACGCGTGCCATCCTTTGGGTCCGGTCACTCTCGCCGATGTTGTCTATTGTTCTCTATGGTCGTCGTGCACATTTCTCCCGCCGTCGCAGCCTGCGAATTTAACTGGGAGCATGACGATCTTCTTTGTAAGCCTCAGAAGTATGTGCCCATTGCCAGTGGTGACGTCTACGACTCGTACTTCGTCGTCGTTACCTGGGCAGATGCAGATGACTTTTCCTCTTGGCCAGACGTTTCTAGGTAGGTTAGGGTCACAGACGATCACCAGGTCGCCGACTTTGGGGGCAGACCAGGTGGTGCAAGGCTCCCGCCGGTGTTGGAGCAAGGGCAGGTATTCCTTGACCCAGCGTCGCCAGAACTCGTCCACCAGATGCTGGGCGCGCCTCGACTTGCCTTTGCTTTTGTTTTTAACTCTCTTAGCCGTTAACAATGAAGCCCAAAATAGATCTCTTTTCGGTTGATTTAGGCACTGAGGGGAAAATAACAAACTTATCAAACGTAAAAATAAATTCATAAAATTTCATAGTTTAATATTATTATTAAAATTATTAAATGAAAGTTAGAAATCAAAATATTCAAATTAGTGTGATGAATCCTCAGACAGCGGCTCGCTTGAATAAAAAAATCTCATATTTTTTTACTCATAAAAAGAATTTGATGTAAAATTATACATCTAATCAGCATATTTATGTATGCAAAGTTGTTTTTAGTCTACCCTCTTGACCTTTTCCAGCCCACAAGAAAGGTCAGTGTAGCCGGTTAAGGAATAATATTTTGATGTGCTTCTCCATCCAAATGACTTCCTTTTCAGATTGTTGCGGAGTTTTTCTCTAAAGGACACATTTGTGTTTTGTATGCAGGATTGCCTCAGAAAATACTTTATTTTATATACAAGGACAAGTCTTATAACAAATGAAAGAGTCAAATATCTACCAATTGTCTACAGCAACTTAATTTGTACTTTTCACAATTTTAGCATCTATTCGCCGAAGAGCTACGATCAATATATTAATAAGTGATGCCAAAACTTTGGACCCCTTTTCACGAAATTTCGAGGACGCAGGAGCATAAAATTTGGCATACTTATGGTTTATATGTAGAAGAAGTGTAGGACGCTAATGGTTTTCAATAATGATGCTTGTAAAGTTTATTAAATCAATAAATAAAACATTACCCACACTACCATGCATTTGACACACACAAACAAATATATTGACGATAACGACAAAAAATCACAGATGGCGCAATAAAAAGTTTGGAAACAAAGTAGTTGGTCTTGAGAAATGAAGTTGGCTTTCTTATCAGCAAGATATTCAAATTTATTATGGTCGGATTTCGACCAACGGGTGACCATTTGTTATAAAATATAGTTATAAAATAACATGATTGACTGATTCATCATCGCCGGGCAAAAACTGTTAAAGTTACAGCCATGGAATTTAGTGAATAGGGTTGTTTTATTATGTAGACAACCACTAAGGACAGAAGTAATTCTGGAATCCCTTAGAGGTTAAGGAAAAAAGGAAGGAAGGAAGGATTTCTCTAAGGGGGTAAAAAAAGGGTTAAAAGTTTGTATGGAAGACCATCATTTTTTAAGTTAAACATGAAACTTTGTGTTTAGGCTGCTTGTTAAAAATGAGTAGTTACGTATTTAAGCGTTTTTGGAAATTCTACCCATAAGGGGGTGAAATAGGGGTTGAAAGTACTAATTTATGGGCTAAAAATAATACTAATCAGTAAATTTATTAACTGTCACGCGAGCAAAGTCCCGGGTTACAGCTAGTAGTAGTTATGGATCTATGGAATTTTAAACTTGATTTCAATGGAGATTTTTCGTTATAAAGCTGATATGATCTATACGGTCCTTATCGACATGACAGGTTTTGCCGGGTTAATTAACGGGGTTGAAAGTGTTTAGTTTTAGGATTATGTCATTAAAAGAACAAATCATATCTCAGTAACTATATTTTAAGGGAATTAAAATGAAGTTGATATTGTTCTTCAAGTGTGTTACTTTTGACATGTTTTCTTATATTTTTTTGTAATCTGTTTTCCTTGGTCAATGTATCATGTTTGAACGGATGGACCAATTTGTCTAATTGTTTTTTTGTTGTGCTCCTTATTCTCAGGAGAAGGTAAGAACCTTCTTCCTTTTTCAAAGGAAAAAATCCAAATTTATTTTAATTAATTGTTCAGAGATAATTAATAGGACTGTGTCCGTCGGGTTCACTAGTATGTAATATCATATGATTTTTAAATATAGTTTGTCGCTAGACGCACAATTACCAACTTCTGCTGGAATAATAAAGGTTCCCTTCAGCGCCGTTCTAGCCTTTGATGAATATAAAGTGAGAGGACCTTTCAGCGCCCTTTAGTCGGTGCTTTCACTTTAGATAAATTATACTCTTGTTTCATGTTCCCGCATTTGGTTTTAGCGCTCTTTGCTAACTTTCACTTGTAGCAACTCGTAGTAATGCCATTCGATCTACCTCTTTTTTTTAACGTCTGGAAATTCGTCATGGATACCCGCCACTTTGGGATGGGGGACTCCTACTCTCTAAAACCACACGGTGTCCTTCCCTTCGCCGGTACCGGGGCAGTGGGGACACTTTAGCAAACTTCCACTGCCCCGGTGGCGCTGCCCCTCTTAACAGGGGGCCGCATATCGTCTGAAGTGATGCACAGAGACACAGCGTGCACCACTTCGGGGTTTCAGTGGCGACAGGAAGTGAAGATATCGTAAAATACATTTCTTTGTTCAAACCTGCACATTCTGGGGTTCAAGTTATGAAAGTGAGTAGGAACATATGAACTGAGACATAAAGTCTGTAGTTTATAAACTGCAAAACTTATGACCTGGAAATATTTATGAGAACATCCGTAAAATACATTACATCAACAAAAAAAATCTAAGTGCGCATTTCTGAATGATTGCCAAGTTTTCATTTCATTTCTTCTCCCACTTAAATTTCTTAAAAAAAATGAGTAAAATGTGGCCTTTAACCTGTTATGGAACGTAAAGCACTCACCAGCCAAAGTTCTGTAGATTGAACGTGAACGGTGGGCACAAAACTGATAGACAGACAAACAGAGGAAAATTCTAGAAACACTCAAAATGTGTTCTGTTGTCAATTTTAGTCGCATAGACCTTTTTGTTTTAAATATCCTTAGGGCCACTTGCACGTTCCTGGGTTAAGTATTTAACACTGAGTTAAATGTAATCCGGGAATGTGCAAATGACCCTTAATATTCAAAATTCACTATTCTACGACATTTTTATATGTATAGATATAATAACTCTTTATACTCTTACTTACTAAATACGACAGCATATAAATATATTACAAAAGAACACAAAGGCCTTATTACCAAATCAGCAACATTTTTTAGCAATATTACTGTAAATATACATCAAATATTTAAGAAGAAACTAAAATTAATATATTGTTTTAGAAAAGACTTGTGTAAATCTTTAAGCACTATTAATAAAAAAGGTGTGCTCATAATAATGTTCTATTGCCGAATTTTTAGTTCCCTACACCTTTTTTCAATATCCTTAAAGTATAAAGTTCCCTCTTCTACAGCTATTTGTTATAACTAACATATAGGTGTGTAAAGATATTCTTTTACTCTCACTCAATACAAAATATACAATATAAAAGTACATAAATGTCTTATTTCCCAATGAGCGACATCTTCTAGCAATATTATGAGAAACATATACAAAGTAATGAAAAAACAAGCGAAATGAATATATTACTTCAGAAGCGACTTGTGTAAAGCTCTAAGCGCTATAAATAAAAGGTTGATGTGTTACAACGTAATATTTTTTCATGTCTGGGGTCACAAAGCGTTAGTTACATAGAAACAATGATATACGTTCTCTAGCGTGGCTCATGCATAGCTTCTGTTTATCTCCGTTGACGTCTTGCATACGAGATGCGAGCTATGATGGAACCATTAGATGTAACAAATGGCGGACTTTGTTACTTTAAAACATATTTCAACACTAAATAAGACAAAATATGATACTTTCTTTTTAGTTTTTAGCACAACAGATGCTATGCTGTTAGTTTTAATGCAGATTAGGATTTGAAATGTCGCTTTGCTTGTTGTTCGCTAATATTTATATGGCCTGGTTTGCGCCCTAGTTCCTTTATATTTTTCAAAATATCAAAAATGCACAATGTTTATATTAAAATTTTCACTTCTGCCAGCACTCCCGGAGTGCAACTAGTCTTTTTTTTGTTACTGTTATGTGGTAAAATTTAGTTTGTCTTTTGTTTTCTTTGTTTTAATGTTTTCTTTCTAAACATTATGTTCTATATGTAATATGCGAATTATTTTATGTTATTTTAACGGAACAGAAGTGTGATAAATGCGGTTAAAATGAGAGTGCAATTTAAAATCTGTAATGTTTTGCTCGCCGATGGCGTTCACAATATTAAGATAAGACAGAGAGTGGGATTGAAGGAAAATGTTGGTGTACTAGTAGAAATGAAAAGAAGCATTGGTACTCCATTGGTCCTGTCATGTGAAAAGAATAGCAGATGAAAAATTGACGAAACAGTTATACAATGCGAATGTGGATGTATGTACCAAGAAGACTTAAGTCTGGCGTTCAACGTTTGGCGTTGGTCGAACCGGATTAGACCCGATGAAGTATATGGACATCAAGCTAGAAAACTTATTATTAACCGACCAAAAAAATAGGAGAAGGCTCTCAATTCAACTGTATTTTGTTTTTGTTACGTGATTACTTGGCCAATAGTCCACTGACTTTGATAGTTATTTTCTAGAAAGACAGGCAATAAAACCGAGGTAGTCCCATAGTAGCTTTATCATAATTCAACTAGCAGTTTTTGAGTTATACTTATGTTATGGTGCATATTTTTTTTACGTTTTCACAAGGGAAAATTGTATGCATTACTGTCACTCAAAAACTACTAATAGAATGTTAATAAAATTGATGTGGGACAGTTTTGGAAACATTTGCTATCTTTCGAAAAAAAAATATAACAAAAAAATTAAAAAAAAAAACGAATAAATAACTGGTGACGTGGCAATGGGATGAATGGTAATCAATGAAATAGTTGGATATGGTTTTAGAAGGTGTAGATAGTATCCTTCCTAGGCACTTAGTAACCTAGGTGGAATCCACATAAGATTTATTGCGTCTATATTAGGAATAACAAATTAGCAGAACAGGGGTGCTATTCTGAATCGTCGCCTGGTAACCTTGATATTATCGATTGCAAATGTCGCTTATTAACGCGAATCAATATCACATATTCTAGAGATATGGTGACTATTACGAGACAGACAAGTGTTATAATTTCAAGCTAAAAATTCTAAAGTATTGTTAACATTTTTAATCCCTGTGGAAAAAGGAGTATTTTATGTGCATTTGGCATTATAAATTTTGAACAGATGGACCAATTTCTATTCAGAATATTTTGGTTTTAAAAAAATCCTTCCGGCTAACTTACCATCCGGACTGAAACCCGACGTGGCCATAATGGCGGCAGAAATAGATACGTAAGCTGACATATTCTTGGACAAGTTGTTGCAGGGCACTCTATCACCAGTGGTCTTATTAGTAATTAACCATTTCACCCTTTATCGACTCTAGCAAGATACGTGGCATGAAAACCAATAGTATATTCATAAACTGGTAAAAAATGCAAAAATGGAAGGAAAACCGCTCATCTCATAGACAATTAGGAAGTAGCTCAGCAGTGGTAGTAAAATCACTTAAAGATAATTCAATAATAATAATAAATCTTTATTTCACATAAACATACAAGAGGCACCTGTGACGCGTCTATACAATAATAAATCTACCACTGGTTCGGAATGCGGCCTGATAATCAAACCTCTTAATGACAATTGTAAAGTAGCACCTCTGTGATATTAAAACCTCTTAATGTCAATTCAAAAGTAGCACCCCTTTAGTAGTCAAACCTCTGAATGACAATTCTACAGTAACACCTCGGTGGCATTAAAACCTCTTAATGTCAATTCAAAGGTAGCACCCCTATGTAACGTCTAAGCGATTAGCTCGTGTAATATGCTGACCCACCAAGTGTTGAATTCCATTCCACAGTATCTTTATCAAGGCAGTTTATCAAATAAATTCACACCCCTTACGATATTTATAGGTTTTCGAATGGCCGCTTCTGCGACTTTGCGTTTTATTACAACCATCGGCTTACGAATTATTCCTGGCTTTTTATGAGCCGCTATTAGGCCCAAGGATAGTATGAGTTATGTTACTTTTGTCCCAATAAATACTTTCCTAACTTATAAATAAGACTTTGGTCCCTTATGAGGTGAATATAAATATTTTAGCAGTATGACACTTAGGTAAGGAAAATAAAGGTAAGATGCAAATAACCTTTGGCGCTTAGGGAACGTGCTTGGGGAAGTTTGCAAGCACGACTTGAATACCAATTGTGTCATCCCTGCACTAGATAAATGTGCACAAGCGAGTACAATATACTCCAAAGTCAGTGTAAGCTTGTAGAAACCGTGGCCCTTATCGCGTACGTGATTTGAATACCGTATGGACTTTTATTCGACCAATATGACAAAATGTTTTTGACAACTGCACTTTGAATACGCTTCATATGAATTATGACGCATTAACATAGTTCTATTCAAATTCATGTAAAATTTTAACGATTTGGTTATGTGCAAAATTACAAATTCCCTATGATTTGCATGTGTATTGCATTCTGGCATTACTGTTATTTTGTTTGTATTGGAATGAATTGGCACAGTAATAGTAAATTTTGTTGTAACATTGACTGCTTAAACGAGTTAAGTTTTATTCATTATTGTAAACGAGTCTTCACTCGCGGCTTTGCACGCATAACAAAGCACGATTTTTTTTTATAATATCGGTCTTTAATAGGAAATATCGTCAATCCTTCATCTGTCTATGACCTCGAGCGTATGTACGCCATGTGCTCAACCTTAACAATCATCGATGAGCCTTAGGATCCTTCCCCGATACTAGCAAATATTTTTGTATGAACGCAATCATCTGGATGGTTTAGGTGCTTAATTTATTACTTATTTATCAGCGACTTCGTCTCCATAAAACAGTTAGAATTTTCATGCTTCCTTTCACCTCTCGTCATAGTCTTTTGGGGGATGATATTTATAAAAAAAGGAGCTAATTTTTAAATTTTAATGCTTATTAACTATAATGCTTATCACATTTCATCAAAATCGTTTATGAAAGTGTAACAGATAGAGAGCCAGACATGATTTTGCATGTATAATAATAGGTAAAGACGTTATTTACATTTCCACTTGTTGAATAATATTCAATTATAGATTGTATTAGTAGACTACTAATAAACCTGCTTAGATTGCGTATGACGGCTATTCATTTCGTAAGACAATTTGAATTACACAAACGGATACAAAATTTGATCAAAATAGGTTCTGGAACTATTATGTAACTATTATGTATTATGTTCCTTTCAAAAATATTATCATACACATATCCCCGAAAGGGTAGGCAGAGGCATAAACAGGGCACCTAGATAAGCCGAACATATTAAGTCCCACAGTGTGATAGGTGGCAAGCCTATCGCCAACCGGGCACATATACAATTCCGAGCAACATTTTTACTACGAAATTGAAAATGTATATAATATTATCATGACAACTCACACATAGATAACGAGAGCTTTCTAATTTAACATACGCCTTTGAATAAAAGGTTGGGAAATAAAAACGTCGCCCTGTATTAATTTTATAAAAGAAATAATAGGAATAAAGATTGTGAAAACATCCTTTGAAACATCACGTTAAGGAAAATGTTTTTTTTTGGATCACCTAATGAAAGTGGATCACCTAATGTAAGTGATTATCGACGTTCATAGACATATGCAACACCAGGAGTATTACAGATGCGATGCCGACCTTACGTAATGTTACACTTTATCTCGAATGTTCCTGAATCAACTCCATTTGAAAATATCGCCTTTGTAACTGATTTCACAAAGGTGTTATGTAAAAGATATTTTCAATATTAGGTAATGGACATGATACCTTAAGATCCGATGTCTGAACGTAAGACTTAGCAGCAGGGATCAAACTATACAGTAAGCAGAACATACTTCCTTATTGTCCAGAGATTAGGTGAGATTAAATTGCTGCACCACAGTTTCTAACTATAGCAGTCGTATACAAATAATTTCTGGTTGTATATTAATGTTTTATATGTGTTGAAAACAAAACTTCTTGGAGAATTCCCCACGATATATGCATCTTTTATTAATTATTTTTAAATTTGAAAAATAATCAGAAGTTTAAATGTGATATCATATATGTTTAATGCGTCGTGGATGCAGATCGCCCTGGGGACTGATTCCGTATATTTTTAGTGATGAACACTGGGTTAAGTGTGCATCAAAGAGCTGTCAAATGACATATTTTTTAATTGCTATCTCCTATGACCAACAGAAATACAATAGAGATAGCAAAAACAAAACACGTAATTTGACAGCTATTTAATGTACATTTTACAGTACTTAATGTACACATACAGTATTTAATGTAAATTACAGAATTATGTGTTGAATTAGAATTCACAAATAGAATTTCGTTTAGTTTATACGTATTGCAACCAGCGCGTCTAAAGATAGCTTCAACCAGATACTGCTTTGCATTTTAAAAGCTTCTTTGATTAACTCATTTAATTCTGCAAGTAAAGTGTGTATACAGATGCCTTAAGACAAGTTTACATCGAATTTGTTGGAGAAGGGACAAAATAATATTTTTCATGTCATAAGATCTTCGAGACTTTCAATTCGCCGACCGCATTCGCAATAGTAAGGTCTGAAAGATCTGAGAGAGAGAGAGAGAGAGAGGGATTGAAAGAAAAGCTTTGATCTAAAAATGAAAAAGGGCACTTGATGCTTTCTACCTACCCCTCAAAGATTTTAATAATGGAAAATTATTTTCCTGAAAATAGGTAATGATTTCAAAATAGTGCCATATAAGTTTACCACAACCAGTGAGTCACAAATACAAATAAATAATACTGTAATATAACTAAATATGTACATAGATACATAATATGTACATATGGAACCCAAAATGAAGGTTATTAGAAATTTTCATTTGTATATTTGTCTGTTCACCTTTTACGCAAAAACTACTAAACTAATTTTCACTAAGTTTTGTGTAGAAGAAGCTTAAACATTTTAGACACCGTTTATTTCAAGAAAATCTTTCGTTCCATCACAAACCACGATAAGAAACTTCAACGCGTACACGAAGTTGCGGGTTAAAGCTAGTGCATATCGTCGATGAAGTACCAATACTTCCTAACTGACAATTTTGTCCAAAATTACTTTTTTATTGCAATAGACATAAAACTCAT
>NJDC01050190.1:21423-33772 GCA_002245475.1 Calephelis virginiensis | reverse complement strand
TTGTTAGATAGCGCTGGTTATCAGTAAAATATTCTACGAATAGTTTTTTATAGGAACAGATAATGATTACGATTCGTACAAAAAGCTACAGTTCGTAAGCAAAACGACTCGTTTTTTGAATATAGGAACCGGGCATAAGTCAAAGAATTCATCCGTTCGTTAGTATTTTAAGGAAATATCTCTTAAGTGTAAATTTAGATTCTTAACACTTAGGAGATATTGGTACTTCATCGACGATATTAGTTCACAAATGTTTGTTTATTATTAATGGCGTCATCAATTTAGTATGACGCATTTTTCTAAAAACAAACCATCAAAATAGGTTTGCTATTGGATGAGTAATCACGTAAAAAACATACAAAAAATTAAAACAACTTAGTCTAGTTAAAAAACTTCCTTTTTAATCGCTTGAAGACAAAACAGACTTTTTTTTTGAGAAACAATCGTCTGTTATAAAACAAAAAAGAGAGAAAAAACAAACTAGTTTTCGTTTGCTTGTTCCATCGATACAAAATTCAAATGCTACTACTTTTAAAACTTTAAATGAAAAGTATAACAAAGTACGCTTTGAATTTGATATACTCGTCTCGTTAGTTTCTACGTGGATTCTTGTTGTTAAAAATTTTGTTGTATGTTATTCCATTAGTTTTAACAAGTACAGTTCCAAACAGCGAAACCCTTTTATTTGCCCTAGGTACAGTATTACAATAAGAATTTACTTTTTTATTTTTAAATAAAAGTAAACTGAGTGACCTTCGGGCATTTTTAAATAAATTCGAAAATTCCAAGTCAACTATTTTTTTATATTTGTTACACGGATAAATGGATTGTAATAAGGATTTTTTAAGATAAACTATGGTTCTGAAGTGGTGATATATAAATTTTATCACGATATGGCACTTGGTTTTTGGATTATTCTTAGTAATGCGTATTTTTGTTTATTGAAACAGCATAGTTATGAAATTGAAATGATTTTCTTTTTAATTTACATACTCTTTTTAAGATACTTGCAGTTATCATTGGCCTCATCTGCAATTTAATAATGTTCTCGCTTCATCACTTCAGCCAACGGCGGGTTTTGGATATCTCGTCATATGCAAATGACCAATGGCGGCAATATACGTCTTGATGACGTCTTGGCCCAACGGTAAAGGAGGAACCTTTGCCACGATACTACGCAACCGTCAGCCATATTTTTAACATCATTTTTAATCAATTTATATTTTTAACGACCTGTATTTGGCAATCCCAAGTAAACTTATTTTCAAAAACCTACTGTATATTCATTTAATTCATCCAAAGTTGGTCCGAGGGCCAACAAATAATTATCCTCACTATCTTATTGTAATGAGCCACCATAGCATAATTTTTCACCACTGCCGTAATACGGCCTAGACAGTCACTAAAGTAATTTAAGTTAGATAAAAAAACACAGCCTTAAGTTGGCACCACTATCCTTTTAGTCTGTAAGCTGTTATCATTTTGAAATGTGTTTGCTTGTTCGTCAAAAGTAAAAATAATGTAATGTTTCTTCACCTTAAGGCAAAGACAAATTGTTACGATTTTCATACAAACTCTGATCTACATCCATACCTATATGTACTTATAAAAAAATATAAAAGTAGGGAGAACTGTTAAACTGTGAAAGCTTAATATTCAGAGAGATTTTTACATACATAATATTAGTATCTATCTCATTAGCAAAGGCACAACCAGGGCACCCACGACTAACCGAAGTCATTAAGTCCTCAAGTGTTAAGTGGCAAGTCTATCGCCAAACAGGCACATATCCAATCCTGGACAACGGTATTTTTGTTAGAAAATTGAAAATACTAATTTTCTATTTTTGTCTTGCCCGACTCGGCATCGAACCCGGGACCTCAAGAAATCAAGTCCGACGTCGGACCGCTGGACCACAGAGGATAGTAGTAGTAATGATATTCGAAATACAAACTAAACCCAAAACATTTTTTACATAACCATATATCGTCATATTCATTAAGTATCTGAACGACAATATACAGCTTATTTTGTTTCAGTTTAATTTTCCTTCCTTTGGCCCTTTCATCATCACTCAATGCTATTCCAATTTAGGAAGCGGCGCTACACAAAGCAAATTGCTGATAGCCAACAATACCAATCGCTCTGGAAAGGGCGAATGGCCCATTTTCTGAAGGACCTTTATCTTTTTTTCCTTGACACACACACCCAATATATTGAAAAAGAGACATGGAATTTAGTGGCTATTGGTTTTTAACAAGTTTTCGTTTCGTAAACAATCTAAATCCTTTTTATATATTTTTATGATTATGCAGAGAACAATCACTCGGATTTTATTAGTGTTACACAATTGTGTAATAGATAATATAAATGTTAAAGGTGCGTACATTTGCCGGAACCTTAACCCAAGTTGACTACTGTATATCGTTGTGCAGCAATAATTATTCCAACACATATTTACAGCTTACTTAACTTAACTTTGTAAGTTTTCTGTGCATTATTTTAGAAGTCATATTGTGACTTATATTTGTAAAGTTACTGTGATTCTTTACTTACATATTTATTTACTTTACTTTCTCATTACTTGTTTCTTTACTGCCATTGTTTTAAAGTTGTGTCATTTGTCAATGGATATAAATTTCTTTATACATTGTCATGAAAAAATACGTTTTATAAATACTTCAACCATTTATGGTTCTCTGTATGTGTCTTGGACGTCACCTGCCTGCGCATGCGATTGTACTTGGCAGCAATCAACTGAATACTTTCCACCAGTCTTGTATTGTGCGTTAAATAAAAATAGTATATGTATCGAAAGTGCTGCTATTTTTAAACGGTCCACCGAATTAGTCTAATTTTTTAATATAGCCTTGTATAAACAAAATGTTAGAGATGCATTATCATCTAAAGCAGCATCAAGCGAACCTTCTGTTACCTTGCTGTCCAATATTTGACAAAAATGTCCAAAGCAAATTTTTTTGAAAAAACTATTGTTACAAACTATTGTTCAGATTTGGTAAACAAAATCTGTTATATATTGACGTATAAAGACAAAAACAAATCAAAAAACAAACCAAACTTTTCGAATGTGGAATTTTCAAAATTGTGGAATGAAGCTAAGGATAATTATAAGTAACAGTGATGTAATAAAATGAATTTGAACTGAAAAGTTCTTTTCTCATCTTTTGTTTTACGTCCACGAAAACATTCTTTAATTTACTCAGACAATAAGAAGTTGTTTGGATATTTTTATTATTTGAAAGCGTCTTGTAGCTCTAGTGTAGTTCCATTTAGATCCTGTGAGCTGAGCTACAATCCATTAGCACAAGAATATTGCATTACGAAGTACAAGGCTACGAAGCGCTTAAGACCACATTTTCTTGCATAGTTTTCCTTTTTAATGTGTGATGTCTCCTCCATCACTCAAGTATATTTCCTACTTTTGATTCTAAAATAGATTGCCATTCTTAGAGTAGGGACTTTTACCGAACCAGTTTGTTGGCTTCATCAAATTAAAACAAGATTAAGGCAGAAATAATTAAAGCGGTGGTAGCAATTCGGTGAGCGTTTGCAAGACTTTTGTCATTTTTCTTAACCTCGATGCACATGTACGACAAACACACAATAACGACAAAATGACGAAACATTTTTAAATGTATGGGAATTGTTTGTTGTTGCGTTATGATCGATATAACTTTCTAGAATACGACTACAAAATGTAATCGGTTTAAACTGTTGTGTTCATATTATCGTTGTTGTTGTGTCGCTGTCATACGTCTGAATCTAGCTTAAGTGATGGTGTTAGTAACAAATGGACCTATGTCCGACTTCAGATAACGTGCTGGCTTTAACAAAATAAGGAAAAAGAAGGCTATAAAAAGTAAAATAAAATCTTCTTTAGCAATAAAAACACTTTAGGCAATATAGATAGGCATATAGACATAGAGAATAGCAAACTTTTTTACTTAGTATATTTGCACTTAGACTACTAATATTTATACCTATTTCTTTTAAGATTTTTCCTGTTAATCCTGTTTATGAAAACGCAAAATTTCAAACGCGTCCGACAAGCAGTAAGCGCTTTTGCTTATAAGCATATGATATGCTCAGTAAATATTGTATACGTATAACACACTAATAAATAAAACGTAATTAAACTCTTAAGTCATATTGCGTTAAACAAGTAAATCCGATCTACTTAAATTTTTTTTAAATATTTAGACGTTGGTTGTAGGCAATACCTCTTATCTGTGACTGTGAAAACTTCTTTAGAGGCGTTGCGCACTTTTTTAGAAATGGGCAAAAACTTCTAAACTCGCGTCAGGACACGTGACCTGATCGAAAATTCGTAAGACGTCGCAGAATGTTCATGTTGTCACGTTTATGTACGATAGCGCAATATATGAATATTGTATTGTACCACATAAATTATAGTACTTTCATACTGATAATTAAGGCAATTCGTGCAAAATTATTTCCTAACCATTCCCAAAATATCAAAAATGCACAACGTTAATATTTAAGTTTTCACTTCTGCTGGCACTCCCGGAGTGGCCAGCTGGCAAGATCGAGATGGTTCGTAGCTAAATCTATATAAAAATGAATCCCTGTTTTGCATGTTCATCGCATCACAACTGAAAGGATAGATGAATTTTGCTAATTCTTTTTAAAGAATCTATACTTGCTATCGTCGGCCCTTGGTGGAATTCCATTGTATACACACCTTTTTTGTAGTTAACACTTGTACTTATCCACAATATACTTTATTTAACACTTTCCGCTACTTTCTAGCCAACCGGTTTCTTATAAAAAATAATTTAAAAAATAACATATAAAAAATCTTTATATGTTGGGTCAGTAATTTTAAAGAAAGAAAAACCAAGAAAGTTGGAGTGTAAATGGTAAAAAACAAGGTTTAAAACTGTTAGTAGCTGTTAATATCAAGCAATAAGAAGTTCTCCGGGTCGGCTAGTTACATGTAAGTTTTGTTGGAAATGTTTAATTTTGTTATTAAAACTGGTTTTGACGTAAAACTTTTTAAGAAATACGGCACCTGAATAATTACTATTAACTGTGGAGTGTAAGCCCTCTGGTTATACTTCGTATTAAAATAACATTGGCCAAACATTGGCCATAATAATCTACATTACTAAGGTTATTGTGAATACTGTGCAATTGTTGGAAACTTCGAAAACTAACACTTCCTTTGCTGTCACACCCACATCAAACGTAAAAGGATCTTCTTTGACCCCGTCTTATCTTGTCAAATTTGCAGTGGATAAAAGTTTTCTCGATATGCTGATTTTTGGATTGGCTATTTTTCCCGCTTCATCTATTTAAGCTACTTTTTGGGTCTCTTCGAACTTTACTTCGAAAAATCTGGTCTTCATATTTAAATAGTCATATCCTGCCTCGTTGGTCGAAGGGCTAGATGCCTGTATTTCCGGTTCTGAATGCTTATTAAATTTATTCTTGTCTGTATTTAAGTATTTCTATAAATTAGAATAGTTGACTAACACCCATGTCACGCATATAATTTGCTTAATTTGGGGTTAGATTCAATCTGTGTAACTTGTCCAGAAATATTTATATTTATTTATTTATATCTCCTTATTGGTCCGAAACAACCATCTGCCTTCCTGCCAAACAGATCGAACGAGGTGAGCAAAGAAAAGAAAAAATATTTATTTGCAGAATATGAGTGTTACAAAATGTAATGTAAAAAAAATACAGAATATGTTGGAACACCTAAATATGTTCCAACATCTTCTATCAACTTGTCATGTTCAAATATTTTAATAGGTATTAATAAAATTCGTTATTTTAATTATTTACTTACCATTTACACACTGTTTCTTTTATTCATTACATGATTATTTATTGGTACAAAAAAAATAAAGTAAATTAATTTATCCATATCTAACGTAAACTACCACCGTTTCTAAACCTGGCCAGATATGAGAAAAAAAGGTGAAATAAACCATTACCAACAATAATACTCTTGATAGAGAGCTGTGCAATAACTAGATACTGTAGGGATTTACCTATTCCTGTCGCCATAATAACATCATCAAGTTTCAGTTCGGGTGATAGAGTAAACGGTGTATTTTCATAATTGGCCTAGCACCACGGCCATAGACTGACGACGCACTTACAATTTCTATGTATAGGCCATGGTTAATCTTACAGTCAGGAGAGCCGTGGACTTCTTCATTGTCTTATCATATCAAAGGTCTCAAGTATGTGCATTTTTTTAAATATACTCAACAATTTTTAAATATATTATAAATGGGAAAGTGTGTGTTCATTATTTTGAAGTATGTCCTCTTTTCAAGTCTTTTTTTTATTCAAGAGTGATGTTATAGGATCAATGTAGTCTGGAAATAGTTAGGCCTAAGAGAGATCGGCTACTTCTTATTCCGATATCTAAGATAAACTACTTTCATACACTGGTGTATCCGTGGCAATATTTATTTTCCAACTGCTTCGTTTTCCAACTGTTTCGCAAACGGTTCGTTTATCAGTAACTCCAGGGATTAGGTGGGAGAGTTGCGAATTTAAACTACCTGTTATGTGTTCGAGCATCATGCGTCAATAGGTACTTGTTATGGTGTTCCAATTCAAAGTGTCAGGCTGGTCAGGAACTATTTCAGTTCATTCAGGTCGGTCCATTCAGGATGGTCTTCAAATCTGATAGAGTGTACTAATCGACCTAATTAACGTTCTGGCCAAACAGAGTAAATGCCTTAGATTCGCTTTGTAGCCCGTAAACATTAGAATAGAATAGAAAGGAAAATATTTTTATTCATATACATCTTACATGAGGCACTTGTGACAAGTCTATATAATCTACCATCGGATCAGAACGCGGCCACACACTGAAATGATCCGGCAGAAAACTCAGAAATTCTATATAAATTAATTAGTAATACACCACAGATTATTATCAATAAGATATTGTTATGAGGAGCAATAAATCACAACATTGCAAGATTGGAAACACACTATGGCACTTTTAGTTAGCTGATGGTGGCGTTAAAACCATTAGCTCACTTGCCTTCCGATTCCATAAAAAACTTGGAGGAGTTTTCCCCGTGTTGGTCCGGGCTCCTTTGCAAAATAGACCATCTGCCATTCTGCCAGGCAGCTCGTAAAAGGCGAGCATAAGCTTACCGTCACTTACACTGTGACATCTGACTAAGTGGCAGAGTTTCGCAGCGATACCGTCATGACATGTTTCAGTTTGGAGAGTAAGGTAGCTGGTAAACTTACTTTTGCTCGAGTCCTAACATCCCGGCCTCAGGTTGGCAACGCACCATTACCACCTTTGGTGTCTCTAGACGGCGTGAATTTCTTACCATCAGAAAATCCGTCTGCTTGTTTGCCTTCCCATATCATAAAAAAATTACTGCATTTAAAATCTCAAAAGACATTTCCATATTCTAGAAATTAATTTAAGAAAAACAAAGTGCCCTCAATAATAAACAACAGAGAAACATCTCCCGTAATGTCATAATAATGACTAAAGTTATGAAATAATTGGTTTAAGGTCTTTACATAAAACAAACTTTTTTCGTAAAAAAGAAATAATGAACACTGAGACAATTGAAATAGCCCGGATAAAAATGGGACAACCGTATACAGTAGCAGATTGATTGCTGCTGAAGTTGTGGTGAGCGAGAAACTTCCTTGACAGATTACCCAGGCTCGAATAAATCAAAATGTCTATTGCTTTCACCCTTCGGATCTGACTGTTTTATTTATGTCTAAACTTTATTGTACTGTCTGTTAATGTCATATTTGTTGGGTAACTTGTTCCAACACGAACGTATTTTGAGATCAATAGGGTTGCTCTTGAATCTCGATTTTATTAAAAATGTGAAATTAGAATTGGATATACCGTTTTAGATACTCTCGAACACATTAAGTTATAGGGGATTGTTAACATTTAGTCCAAAAAATCAACGAATCTGATAAAATAATAAAAAAGTATCTTCTCGCCCATACCCTCGAAGTGGTAGGCAGAGGCACAACCGATTTTTACTGAAAAGATTAGACGAAGACACTAAGTCCCACAGTGCAAGCCTATCGCCAACTGGGCACACTGAATGTGTTCAAATTCCGAGCAAATTTTTTTTTTATTAGAATATTGGAAAAAACATTTAATCTTTTTGTCACCCAATCCAGGAGTCGAACCCGGGACTTCAAGAATTCAAGTCCATTACCTGGACCGCTAGACTACTGAGGCGATAAAATATTATTATTATTAATTATTGACTTTTATTGAAACATGTCAATGTTATTTACCTAAATAAAGTTGTCCATCCAAATATTTCAGGAGCTTTACCAAATTTAATATTATTATTATTCATTCTTTTTTGTACAATATAAACACAAGCATAATATATAGAACAAAACATTACAAAAAATGTAAAAATGGCGATGTATTATTGATGTTATTAAAAACACTATATTATTACTTTCAAAACCTTATAATTTTCTTCCTTTAATCGACTCTATCTGTATCTGCACGTTGTATTGTGTTTTTATTACGAAACTACTTTTCTAATCACGGTGTTACATATTTTTTTAAATATTTAGTTATGTGTGCATTTTTTTGAGTAAGCAAGTTATGTGGTGATGAAGTTGGAGTTGGCTTCTTCGTAGTTTTTTTACTGCGTTAAAATTATTTTTTCTTTTTTAAGCTACTAACTTGAATTTTATTTCTAAGAATGAATTTCAAGGGCTTCCAAAGTCAAGCGAGGAGGGTGCTTGTTTACTGTTTTCTCACTTACAAAACCCTCTTCTACTTTCTATTAGAATTTACGTGATTTAAAGATCATTATAATAAGTTTTTTTTATATATAAGAGGACAAGGATAAGCACATGGCTCTCCTGGTGGTAGGAGACAACCGTGTCCTAAAGACACCATTGACGTTACAGTTCGTTGTCCTGAGTCTGGGATGTATAATAGAAAGGCAGATGGTCTATTGTACTCTACGGAGACAAAAACACAGGGAAAACAGCTTTAAAAAAAATCTAAACTTATTATATTATCACACGTCAATGATTTAGACTTATTATAGTTTTGTTAAAAATCTATTATAAAACTGTGTCATATAGTTTCAAGTCCTTTTATGGGTTATAGAATACTCGCATCTCAAATCAAATAATATTTCTACCATTTGTTAAACGTACGTTTCGAGATACTGGCGGATTCATAAACTTTTTACGTATTAAAAATAACATGTTTCTCTGTTCTGAAAACGAAAGCAGAAAAATATCACCTAGATTACTCTATATACTACATAGATAGACTATTTAGATTCAAAAGTAACAGTAAGGTTACTTTTGAATCTAAATTACATGCATATTGGAAATTTTAATCAGATTTTCGGATGATGATGTTTTGTAATCTTGAACACAAAATTTTCGAATCATTAACATTTTTTATTAACATTTACCTCCATAAAAATATGAATATGATATTTATACATTGTTTTTTATTAACCAACTGTTAACAATTTGCTAAAGTTGTGTTTAAGAGTATCTGTAATGACATATCCGATTTCAATTTGAAATTTGCATAAAATCGGAATTCAATAGTAACCCTACTGATTTATTTATCATCATACAGGATTTACTCTTCTATGGTATCTTAATGTTTGCATATTAATTTTTTGAACTTCATTTGTGAAACAATACGTGAATACGAACAAGTAAAATAAATTAGTGTAGTTTTACTTATTAAATAGTTAATTAAAACTTCTTAAGAAGTTGTATTTATGTATACTTACAAATAATATCAAGATTCAAAATAGTACAAGTTAAGTGAAGTTTCTCTTGGAAACAACAATTCATTAGCTTCTTAATTAACAACCAGACATGACTGCTGCCCGTAAGGTTTTATAAAACTTGTAATAGATGTGTGTTGAAATTATACAATTATATTTTAATATTACTAGCTGACCCGGCAGACGTATTTCGGCTATATTTTTAATGTGATTTTAGTAAAAATTGTGGTGAGTCACCCTTATTAATTAAGGGCATGAAAAATAGATGTTAACCGATTCTCAGACCTATTGAATATCCAGTTCTTGGTAGTTTAAAAATTCAATAATGAAATCAGAAACAAATGCTGCTGTGCACTAGCAGTCTGGCGTCGGAATTGATTTGTTAAAGTTCCTGGTTCAATCCCAGGCTCAGGTAAACAAAAAAGAATGTATATTTTCAATTTTCTAGTAAGAGTAACGGTGTCTAGGATACAATATACACCCGGTTGGCGATAGGCTTACCACCTATCATATTGTGGGTGTGTGTTTGTACAGTTATAAATTTCTTCTATTAAGTGTGACTAACTACGGCTGTTTGTCGATAAGTTGAAATTGATTATTGTATATGTTAAATCTATATATATATATATATATAATTGTTGTGTTCGTGTGTTTGTCACTGAATTACTTCTAGACGACTGGACCAATGTTGATGAAACTTTTTGTGTGTGTTCAAGGGAATTCGAGAATGGTTTAGATTAACAATTTGATCTCCGGGAAAATGTTTTTTTTAATTAATTTTTTAATAACAAGTAGTCGTTGATTTTGGAATGTTTGACATTGGATCCGACAGACTGCACTAATATCGAAGCATTAATGTCAAGCGATATGAAGTTTGCTAGGTCAGCTAGTTTTATATATATATTCGATAAGTACTTGACAGTAAACGAGTAAACTCAAATCGTTTACTGTTTAGTCACCGAGTTTGACTAATTTTAACCATCTTAAATTATATTAAAAACAGACTAACAGATGAGTAAATTTTAATTGGTAATATAGCCTGTATCCTATTATAATAAAGACTATAATACTAGGTTAAACCTTGGAGTACTTTACGCTGTGTTTATTAATAGGACGGTAAAAGGCTATCAAACTCAAATCGAAATGGATCCCATTCAAATGCGTTTAGATTAATACATACATTGAATCGTAATCGTTGACGCATATCCGTAGATCGCTCACATTGGTATCAAAGGATTGATTAAGCACTTACTGAACACAAACTCTTAGCTTTGAAGGAATTCAAATTAGTTAGGTTTAGAGGTTAATGGTCGAAATTCTGTAGTGTCACTTAAAACTAATTTTAAGTTATCTCTATTTCTTTTAAAGCTAGCAAAAAAAGAGACAAAAACGTATAGTACTGTCATATTAGTTTGTATACGGCATTTCTACAGTAGTGTAATAAACAAGGTTGATTGTTGTGAATGTGATTTAGAACGTTATAAGTTAATATATCGTGACATTTTTATAATCAGAATATTCCATTTCTTTTGTTTTTGTTTCATTGGAAAAATTATATACAAGCATACATCTAAAATAAGGTTAGGTAATGCCTAGCAGAATTACCAACAATGTCAGGTTTAGTATAAGGGTATGTTTCCGAATTAGTAAAGCAAACCAGCAGATGTAAATTCCAATGGTCTAAAAACATCAAACTTCTTTGTGTAGTAAGATATAAACGGGTATTTTTATGACATTAAAATTTAAACTATATATGTTACTGATTGCTACCTTGCAAAGAACCAAACCGGACAGAGTAAAAAAACAATCAGAATAGAACAAAACCGTATAAATTAAATAAATCCGGCCAAATAACATAAGAATCGGATAGAACAGAAGAACATCAGATAGAGTAGAAAAAACAGATAGGCTAGAATGTAATAAAAGAGGATAGAAAATAAATGCTACAAACATTTCAAACCCGGAAAGACTAATAAACCAGATGGAATGAAATTGATTTAAATAGAACAAATCTGGATTGAGTTGGATAAAACTGGGTGTGAGAATTCAGATTCGAACAACAACACTAGATAGATAATAATAAAAAGTGGAGAATAGTGTGAATAGAACGTTGGGTAAGCTATTTCAAAGCGAGGTTTGGAGTCAAAAAGTCACTTTGCATGATTCTATGCTTATCCCAAAGTTACTGTATGCAAGCGAGAGTTGGTTATTTCAGAAAAAGCATGAAAGTAGGATAAATGCAGTCGAAATGAGAGTGCTACGGAAAATCTGTGGTGCAACGCTCGCTGACCGCAATCATAACAGTGAGATGCGAGAAAGAGTGGGATTGAAAAAAAGTGTTGGTGTTAAAATGCGAAAGGGCATGCTCCGCTGGTTCGGTCATATGGAAAGAATAATAGATGAAAGATTGACAAAGCAGATATACAATGCGAATGTGGATGGATGTAGGTACCCGGGGATACCAAGTCTGACATTCTTTCTTCTTTTCGTTCTGATTTTATATATGTCTATAAAAATATAAATTTGTTTAAGAAAAATTGTACATGCTGTAAACA
>NJDC01050190.1:0-19273 GCA_002245475.1 Calephelis virginiensis | reverse complement strand
TTGCTACCTTGCAAAGAACCAAACCGGACAAAGTAAAAAAACAATCACAATAGAACAAAACCGTGTAGATTAAATAAATCCGGCCAAATTACATAAGAATCGGATAGAACAGAAGAACATCAGATAGAGTAGAAAAAACAGCTAGGCTAGAATGTAATAAAAGAGGATAGAAAAAAACTGCTACAAACATTTCAAACCCAGAAAGACTAACCAGATGGAATGAAATTGATTTAAATAGAACAAATCTGGATTGAGTTGACTAAAACTGGGTGTGAGAATTGGAACAACAACACTAGATAGATAAGAATAAAAAGTGGAGAATTAGCATAATTCTGTGCTTATCCCAAAGTTATTGTATGCGAGCGAGAGTTGGTTATTTCAGAAAAAGCATGAAAGTAGGATAAATGCGGTCGAAATGAGAGTGCTACGGAAAATCTGTGGTGCGACGCTCGCTGATCGCAATCATAACAGTGAGATGCGAGACAGAGTAGGATTGAAAGAAAGTGTTGGTGTTAAAATGCGAAAGGGCATGCTCCGCTGGTTCGGTCATATGGAAAGAATATAATAAGATTATATAAGATTTCAGAATATTTAGAAGACAGAAAGACAGACATGCCAATCTCTGCAAATTATTTGTAAATGTAATAAACTTTTGTAAATTAGATTTATAAGAAAAAAACAAGCCCGCTGAGTTTCTTTCGCCGGATCTTTTCAGTGAGTGGCCGCGTTCCGATCCGGTGGTAGTTCTTAGAATTATATAGACGCGTTACAAGAATCTTTGTATTATAGATCTACGTAACAAAAGCTATTTTGAATTTTGAATTTTTTTTTAATTCCACGATCAGATCACTCGGATATTATCCAAGGGTGGTGCCAAGAGATCAGCCAGCCAGACCAGAAACCAGCGTATTTGTATAAAAAGGGCAATGAATGTGAAAGAAGCTAGACCGGTTTGTCAGGATCGTGAGGTCTGGCACTCGATACTACTACACACTACTTTGCCTACCCCGTAAGGGACTTGGCGAGAAGATATGCATGAAGATATGTAAAAAGTAGAGAATTAAAAAAACAAAAAGAACCGCACATAGGAGAACAATATCGAATATCACAAAACTTGATCGAAAAGAACAATAACGGATAGGAAAGAATAGGTCCGGATAAAACAAAACCGATTCGAATAGAACAAATCTGACTCAAATCAGGTTAGAGTAGGACTGGTTAGAGTAGAGCAAAACCGATCCAAAAAGAATAAACTCGAATTGAGTAGAACAAAACAGGATAGAATCGAAAAACAGAGTATAGAACAAAAAAACCACATAAAACAAAACTTCATACCAGGTCAAAGACGCGGGCAAATCTTTAGATAATAGTATCTTTTATTCTATTATCTTTTATTATCTAACTTGTTTTTCTTTTTCAATTACGTCGACAAATGAATTTAGGTTAATAACTAAAAAAAACTCTCTTGACATAATGCTGGTTTCCGTTTAATCAACCCAGATCAACAATATTTCATAATGTTGACCTAAATTTTTTCCGCTAAAAGTGAAGAGCTTTTGCTAGAACTCAACTTTGACCTTGATAACATTTTTATTTCAATAATTGTCTTATTTTTAGCATTGACTAATTTAGTCAAATATATTTTATATTTTAGTTAATCATTTTGCTTTAATGGTGTAGTGTTCTTTTGGCTGTTATGTTTCTTTAGCTTTTAAAGTTTAGTTAACCGGCCACCTTATCTATGGCTAAGTCTCTTACGGGGTAGGCAAAGTAGTGTGTAGTAGTATCGAGTGCCAGACCTCACGATCCTGACAAACCTGTCTAGCTTCCTTCACATTCATTGCCCTTTTTATACAAATACGCTGGTTTCTGGTCTGGCTGGCTGGTCTCTTGGCACATCCGAATATTCAGAAGATTCTGGATATTCGGATAAACTAATGCAGACTATCAATTATGATTTTTAAATAAATTAAAATAACGTCCTCGTTACTATCGAAAACCGAACTAATCGGATGTCTTAAATGAATGATTTTTTTTATGATATTGGAAGGTAAACAAGCAGACGGATTTCCTGATGGTAAGAAATTCACGCAGCCTAGATACACCAAATGTGGTAATGGTGCGTTGCCAACCTGAGCCCGGGGTGTTAGGCCTTGAGCAAAAGTAAGGCTACCTTGCCCTCCAAACCGGAACACGTAATGACGTTATGGCGGCAGGAATAGATAAGGCGATGGTACCAATCCGGGTGAGTCGCTGCGAAACTCTACCACCTAGAAAAAATATATTTATTTGCTGAGTTTGTGTAGTTGTTACGAAATATCAATACGTAGTCACAGAGAGATTATAAGATCAGAGTCACTTCACTGGTACATGTCAATCATAGAGTAAATTACTATATGGTGTACCATTGTAATTGCATAAAGGATTATTACGTCACGAGTGCGACATTATCGTGTAACCTGTCGTGCAAACAGTTACAGTTTAGCGAGCGTGAAGTGTTCCTTTGCTGACGTCACATGTAATAATTTATTATGACATGAATGTCTGGCACAGATTTAAGCATTTAATGTTAGCTTTTAATAAAACTTCATCTACTCGTATTTATACACATATGTAATAATTGCAAAAGATATCTTTGCATAAGTGATAATAAAATGTATGCGTATGTAATGTGCAATGAACTGTATAAGTATATCGTGTTTTTTAACTATTTTGAGTCCCGAACATTTTTTGATTCCTTATTTAATGTGTTTTTTTTTAACATCTCAATATCGCCTCTGTGGTCAAGGGTTCCGGCGTCAGATGTGATTTTTGGTGGTCCCGGGGTCGGGCATAAAATTGAAATTGTATGTTTTCAATTTTCTAATAAAATAACGTTGCTTGGGATTGGATATATGTGCCAGGTTGGCGAGAGGCTTGCCACCTATCACATAGTGGGATTTATTGTCTTCGGCTAGTCGTGGGTGCCCTGGTTGTGCCTCTGCCTACCTCTTCGGGGATATGGGCGGGAAGATACTTTTTTTTAATTTGAAGAAAGCGGTCCAGTTTTACGTTTATTTTTTTTCGTCAAAGCAAGGTCGGTAGGTACATTTGGAAGTAAATGTGGGCGTAAAAATAGAAGCAAATTAGAGCCTAATCTTACGATGTCTTTCTAACGCACAGCTCTTTTATTATTCTAATTTATCGATGAATGAAGTTCGAATAAGAATGGAACATGTCGGAAAGTCACAAGGTATAAAAGGTATATATATATATATATAAGGGATAAAGCAATCACAACACTTAACCATTCTTTCCTCAAAGAAAATAAAAATGAAAAGTGAATCAACTAGCCACACTGAAGAACAGTCTACATGGGCGGCGGACCACACGCGAGCTGCGAAGCTGCCCGCGCCGCGAGAAATACTTAACAACTTAGTAAGTTCTAGTAAAGTGATCCGATTAATGATCGACTGAGTAACCTTGTGACGTTCCAACATGTTCTATCGGCAACGTCCTAAATTAATTTATTGTAATCTTTCGACGCGGTTTTTTAGGGCCAGATCTTATTTGAACTTCATTTATTGATAAATTAAAATAATAAAAGAGCTGTGCGTTAGAATGCTATAGGTATGACTGAGAAAAATACTAGGACGTCTTTGAACCCGAAAATACGCTACCATAGTCACTAATTGTTAAGAATTAAGTAAGTTCTAGTGAAATCATAAGAAATGATCAAAAGAGTGATCTGATCTATTGTCAATCAAAGATTAGGGTCTAGTCAGTGCAATCGGGATCGAATAGAATGTTACTGAGTGGCAAAATTTGGATCGTCGTCTAACCTGTCATGTTAGCAAAGTTTGTCTTGCGCACAGTATCCCATAATATATGACGTCACATAAAATAAATTATTTTAACGTTAATGTATGACATAAAGGATTTTACATTTAAGTGTTGGATATTTTCAAAACTAAATTTATCGACACACATTATAATTATGACAAAATCCTGTTAATGCTATCAATGTCAAAGTTTTTATGTTTGTTTGGTTTTCTATTACTCCTTCACACGAAAACTGCTGATACAATTTTCATGAAATTGGGTACACAAGTAGAGGGTAACTTAGATTAACATAAAGGATAGTTTTTATCCTGAAAAATGTTCCTGTGGGAACCATTAACCACGCGGGAAATGCCGCAAGCAAAAGCTAGTGGGCTACATATGAGAGATAGCGTACACATGACAGATATATTTTTATTGAAAGATTTAAGTCCCAAATACTACTACACTGAAATTGTATATGAAAATGAAAATATAAATTATTTATTTGAGGAACATGTGTGTTAAAAATTTGTTACAAAGATATTTAAGAATACAACATATACTACCACTGTGGTGAGCAAATATTTAATAAAATTTAAAGAAGTTACATATTTATATTAAAATGTACATTTAAATGGCAGTACTTATTCATATTTTTATTTAACGATTTAAATACATTTTCATTAAACGATTTTAGTCAAAAACACTACTACTACAATGTACATGAAAATGAAAATAAAAATGATTTATTTGCGGAATATGTGCGTTAAAAAGTGGTTACAAAGATATAAAAGACTACAATATATTCAGATACCACATTGTGATTTGTAAATATTTCATTAAATTTAAAGAAGTTACATATTTATATACATTTTAACATTTAAATCACAGCACTTATTTATGTTTTTAATAGACATTTTACTTATTTATATGTTAAGTAAGTTTTATAATTTATTATAAATAAATTTAAAGGTAGATTAATTTTAATCATATCCTATAGAGTAAGGTAGCTTCTAGTCAAGTGATCTGGAGTGATCAAATCAGTGATCTGATCGATCTTTCATTCAAAGATTACTAGACTGTGTATCGAAATTGAATAGAGAATTATTGTGTCACGTTGTTGTGTTTGCAGTTTTAGTTTAGCTTGCATGCTCCACGGATGACATCACATACAAAGTTTATTGTGACGCTGATGTTTCACACAGCTACGATTATAGTTTATTTACTTCCTATCGTCGGTGCTTGGTGGAATTCCATTCTTAAAACAATTTATTCATAAACACTTGCACATTCTACAATATATTTTATTTTTTTATTTTTAAAGTTTAGCCAACCGGTTTCGCTACACAAGCATCATCAGGGGTATGATTATATTTTTGGATCCCCGTGTTGGTCCGGAATCCTAAACAAAATCGACCATGTGCCTTCCTGCCAGGTAGCTCGTAAACAGCGGGCACAGGCTTACCATCACTAACACCGCGACATCTGACTGGATGGTAGAGTTTCGCATCGACTCGCCCGGATAGGTAGCACCGCCTTATCTATTCTCTAATGACTCCGTCATGTTCCGGTCTAAACTTCCATATTGGACTCGGGACAGCGACGCGCCAGTATACATCTATGGTGTCTATAGGCCATCAGGAAAACCGTTCGCTTGTTCTCTTACCTCTAATATAAAAAATACTCATCATAATATTATTAGCATTTAATAGAACTTTAATTAATAACATGTATAAATATGTTATGGAATTGTAAAAACCTGTAAGTATCGGAGACTTTGAAATTACAGGCCATAAGGTCGCTTTTGAGGTCCAAATTTTTAGGGTTTATTGTATGTTGATTTATTTATAAAATACGCAACACTACTAATTTATGTTTGATTTTTACTTGAAAATAAGCTAAAAGTGGCTAGCGGTCAGGACTAAAAACACCGATCAATCGCGAGGCTTGAGTTCTATTCCCGACGGGGGCAGGCATTTGTGTGATAACATTTAGATGTCTGCATTTCCGGATGTGAGTGTTTATCAAATTTATTCTTTTATCTATTTCTATGTATTAGAATCGTTGACACCCATAACACAAGCATATAATTTACTTACTTTGGGGTTAGATTCAATATGTGTAACTTGTCCAGGAATATTTTATTTTTTATTTTATATATTGATCGTTGTAGAAACAGTCTGATCATGTTTGATGAGAGGTTTTAAAATAAAGTTTAAGCTATCTTTCATCACAAATCAGTCAAAATTTAGAATGACTTCTAGTGAAGTGTCTAGAAGTGAACTAATGAGTGATCTAACTAATTTGACTGATGTTGCATAATTAATAGACAACGACGCACCAGTAATATATATGGTGTCTTCAATTTATTATTGTTCCTTACTATAATGACAATCGTCTTTTTATATATAAACTTATAGTTGTGATGTAAGAAAATTATAAAGTTTCGTATATATTTTGTAATATAGGAAGACAGTGAGTGATCTTAATCTATTATCTTGATTGATCGCACATCCCTATCCAGGAAACATATATTTAGATGATTAGGAAGCAGTCCCTTCTATTAGCTAACAGCGATACCATTGTTTGTTGTACAAATGAGATACGAATATCGATACGTATTGCATGTAAATTAACATGGGTACGTAATTTTACACAATTAAATCAATATATACTTGTGTTAATGATAAGTATCTGGATGATTCAGGTTTGCTCGGTATTTTATATAAATAAAGTTTCTTAAAAAATATCCGCAAAAAACAACAACTTCGATTTCAATACATTCGTCGTCCAAGTACACAAAAATTGAGTAATTTCTTCGATTTCCTAGGTATTCCATTATCTGATCCTGACTTTATGGGAGTGGAACAATATCAAAAGCACGCTCTTTGAAATAATAAAATAATTTCTTAAGTCGGTTCTAAAATACAGGAAATATCTATAACATCAAAAAAATGTAGAACCCACGTTTTTAAGTCAGGTGATAACGTCGCACCGTACAATGTCGTCTAAAGACGTCAGTCCGTTAACTTGAAGAAAGTCATCTGCTTATTCTCTATTTTCAACCTTCGTTGAAAAAAGCGGGAAAGTGTATGTGCGTGTGAATGTGTATGTCTTTGCATCATAACTCCCAAAGTGCTGGAGTGATTTTTTTTCTGTTTGAAAAATGGCCAGATTGAATTAATTTTAGTCTGCATTATGTATAAAACTTATCGGGAGTTATTGAAATTTTTTTAATTTTCTCGTAACATTACAAATATTACAAAATCGTTCTATGTATATTTTTGTCAAACTATAGTATGCATTTGTAAAGGAAATTATGGAAAAAATATGAGATAGATTTACTAGGTGGTAGAGTTTGGCAGCGACTCGCCCGGATTGGTACCACCGCCTTACCTATTCCTGCCGCCATAACGTCATGACGTGTTCCGGTTCAGAGGGTAAGGTAGCCGGTAAACTTACTTTTGCTCGAGGCCTAACATCCCGGCCTCAGGTTAGCAACGTACTTACCACTTACCACCTTTGTCGTCTCTAGGCGGTGTGAATTTCTTACCATCAGGAAATCCGTCTGCTTGTTTGCCTTCCTATAACATAAAAAAATACACGTTTACAATACAACACTCCACCATCAGTCAAGTCACAAACAAGATTACATCGTAATCAATCAGGAGAGGGGACGAGACGTCTTCAGCAATTAATCAAGAGATGTCGAGGCAAACACTGACAGCGCAGTCTTCGGGATCTTATGCTGAAAATATTATAATCTAGCTTTTGCTCTCAGCTACGCCTGCATATTAAAATTACTAGTTTACGCCCAGTTCCTATATTCAAGAAATAAGTCGCTTTGAGTAAGAATGGATGATATTTGTACGGATAGTAAATAAACTAACTACGGTCGTTCGATATTATTTTTTTTTTTTGTATAACTATAAGCAACGCTTAGCCCCTTTTAGGCAAACCATCAATACTTACGAATTACGTTTCGTTGATTATAGGAACCGAGCTTTAGTCTATAAATGCTTAGCCATTAAAATGCCTTGCGTATTTAAAATATCTTTATGAAGAAAATGCCTTTTTCGGATTTTGAGTAACATCGGGTAACTCTTTAATAAAACACAACAAAAGTATAGAAATATACCTACAATTCTTGAAAACCCCATCCACGTCCAAGCAAAAATGAAACTTAAGAACTTAACTTATCACGTATGGTTGTATGTACTCGTAAAGATCTGAGTTGACATTTAACTACCAAATCACTCGTGCATTATCTGAAAGTGGTATCAAGAGTTTCCGAAACAAGCATGTTTGTATGTAAAGAGTAACTAACGTCTGTGTGTACTTGTGCGGTAGTCTCTGTTTGTCACTCTGCGACACAGAGTGACAAACAGAGCAATTTTAATGTGAATTATATATTCATTTTCAATAATTTCATTTAATTAAAATATAATTAAATTATTTTAAATTTAACACTTCCCTTGCTCAAATGCCCGAAAAACTTGATCAAAATAAGTCTGGAACTTTTCTTGTGTATACACAAACTAACAAATGAACTAACCAAATGAAAGTAAGAATCCCAATATGTACATATATTTCTCTTAGATAGAGGGCTTTTAAGATTTTATTTTCAAGGAAATCTTCCATCCAAGTACTGGTTTTGTATTAAATTATGATTTGTCAAGTTTTCAGCGAACTATAAATCGCTGTCTTCGGGGTTCACCATATTTTACATTGGCTTGTCGAATATCGAATCTCTTAGAAATTTGCATTTTTATGCTTAATTTCGACCGCTTTTGGAGTTTAAGTATTTCTTTTAACGTAAAATTTACACTTTGATAGCAGTCATTTTATTTTCTTTCCTGCTATTACTAGCAGTAGCTTAGGACATTGGAATATCCTTCCTTAGTATTTAATCGGTATTATAAAAAAAGAAGGTTACATGTTCGACTCTTTACATTTTATAATAATTTGCTTAGTGTTTTCGGCTAGTCGTGGGTGCGCTGGATGTGCCTCTGCCTACCTCTGGGGATATGGGCTTGAAAATATTTTTATAATTTGTGTTAATCAATTGTACAACTTTCTGTATGTTAATCGATTTCTTCGCCGTTTCTGAATAGACTTTAATTTTTTTTGATAGAGCGAGAAGGTATTCGAGGTGGTCCTATTTACATTAGGTATATATCTGTTGATGGAATCCCAAGGGAAGCAAGGAAACTACAAATTTTTGGGTACGCAAATAACTTACTCATTAAAATCGAAGTCAGTTTCTTATTGCCTTTAAAATATTCTCAAGAGTTTTGACATGAGGATTTTAAGAGCAAGGTTAATAAGCTTCTTAGAAACCTTCATCGTATTAGCAACTAGTGTCACACTACTGTCATGCTTAACACCGGACTCGGTATCTAAAATTGTGAATAAATAGAAAAAGTGAAAAACGAATAAATGAACAATAAACAAAAATTCTATTAATCTCTGTCAAAATTATCTAAATTTTTAAAAATATTAGTGGAGTGTTTTAAGTATAATGTTAGTTAGTTAATGTTGTTATGTTGTAATGTTAGTTCCAGTTGGATGGAAGAAAGCAGCAGTTTCCCAAAAAGTATTTCTAAATTATATGAATTTTCAAGTGCTTATATGAGTTAAACATTATGAACTAATACACATCAAAAAACAAGTATGTAAAAACTACAAATATTAGTATGAAATATGCAAAAATAAGTGTTTTAAAAATCAGCCGTTTCAAAGTATTAAAATTTAACTAATAACATCATTAAATTACAGAGATTGACATCTACGAACAAAAGTAAAAAAAAAATCTGAAAGTGGACATATCAATATATTAAAAGAAAAAGAAACAATAATCAGAGAAGGGCTTAATAAAACAAATGAAATAATAAATTACAACACAGTAAATACAGATGTCAGTCCCAAAAATCGATTCTTAGCTCGGACTACTCTTACAAAAACATGTAAATTGCTTCAGTATCTACTTGATCTGTTAATTTTAAAAGAACGTAATTCGAATAACGATTTAAATTTTACAATTAGTAGTTTGGAAATATAAATTATGCGTGGTCGCAGCGAAGGATTTATTTAATATACTTTTAATAAATTAACTAATTATTACATTAATTTATATCTTCTAATCTAGCGATGACAATTGCCCGATGTTTGGATCAAAAGGGATTCCCTAAACTAACTAACAATTAAAGAAACCGCGGCTATGACGCCTGCCGGTGCACGTTGCGCCGAGTCAGGTCTCGTGGCTCGTGCCCGGTGTTGTAAGTGGTGATGCCCATTCAGCGGTCAAAGTGAAATAAATGTTCGCACTTTGAAAAGTATCATCCTTCAAAAACAAGTCACTGATTGTGAAGAACAGCTGAGCAAATCAATGGACATTTACACTTCAGATAACAAACAACAAAAATCTCAAACAGTAAGTTTACCGGCTACCTTACTCAGATGTCACAGTGTTAGTGACGGTAAGCCTATGCTCGCCTTTTACGAGCTGCCTGGCAGGAAGGCAGATGGTCTATTCTGCAAAGAAGCCCGGACCAACACCGGTCGTAGAAAGTCAACCTACGTCTTCATCCATCCACATCTGCATTGTTAAAATCTTATTTTCAAATCTTAAAAAAACAAGCTTTATTAACGGACATCTGTGGTCTAGCGGTTCAGTTGTTGGACTTGACTGCATGAGGTTCGAATCCAGGGTCGGGCAACAAAAAGAAATTTGGGTTTTTCCAATTTTCTAATAAAAAAATGTTGCTCGGGATAGGATAGGTGCCCGGTTGGCGATAGGCTTACCACCTGTCACATTGTGGGACTTAGTATCTTCGGCTAGTCGTGCCCTGTTGTGCCTCTGCCTACCTCTTCGGGATATGGGCCTGAAGATATTTTTTTTTATTAACGGACATTTAAATAATTTCAAATATTATTGCTTCGTATTAGTACTCAACAATAAATCTTGCTTAGTAAAGAAATATACATCTATGTCGAGCATCCTAGCCCTGAACTATTAAATGATGTCCATAAAATCTAGTTCATAACTTGAAGGCTTTTCTTTTCAAAACTTTCACGCTTATCACGTCTGATTTATACAAAGAGGCTCCTTTGTACGTTCACACAAATCCTTCAGAGGACATTACTGTTCCCAAAGTTTGATACTTGGAGTTTTCAACGATCTGCAATAAAATATAAAGCTTCACTCAAAACATAATGGACGACCCCCTTGACAATAGACTTGAAGTGGCAGATAACCGAATGGTATTTGTTTATTTACACACTAGCTGACCCGGGAAATTTCGTCCCATCCGTTCAGTTTGTAAGCCAAAAATTTTAAATGTTTTTCCTTGTTTCCTCATAGATTTTTTTTTTATTTTGTTATCTTTAAAATCTTCCCTGTACTTCCACAAATGTTTCAAAATTAAAACTAATCTCTATGGTCTAGCGGTTCAGTTGTTGGACTTGACTGCATGAGGTCTCAGGTTCGAATCCCGGTTCGGGCAATAATAAGAAGATAGGGTTTTTTAAATTTTCTAATAAAAAAACGTTGCCCGCTATTGGATACGTGCCCGGATGGCGATAGGCTTGCCACTTATCACATTGGGGGTCTTGGTGTCTTTGGCTAGTCGTGGGTGCCTTGGTTGTGTCTCTGCCTAACTGTTCGGGGATATGGGCGTGAAGGCACTTTTTTTCAACTAGCCAAATCCTTAGGAAGTCTCTACTACTGGCTGGCAAAACGCTTTCCCTGGCATTAAAAAATACGTTAGCTTCTTTGTCTTCTTAAGCTTTAAAAATAATACAGATAACAGATTTCCCAATATTTATTGACTACATTTTGTGAATCGACACTTTATAAATCGTGAAGAAAATCATATGTGCTCGCTTATTTTGTTGCCAAACCCCTGGAGCATAATTTTCTGACGCAAGAACCACATTACGTTTAAATTATTATTTTCTCCTAGCAACACGCCCCGTTTGGGAAGTCAATTCATTTGTGTAACTGGATTTGGAAACAAATTTCGGAAGTCGATTTCAAGCTAAGTGATCTCTTCTGTGTGAATCTTTGCTTTCATAAGTTTATTAAATCTTGTTGACATTAGGCTCAATTTCGTAAGCTAAATTTAACTAAAATGTGGATTTTTTCAGATTCATACCCTCGAATAGGTAGACAGAGGCACAACCAGGGCGCCCACGACTAGGCGAATACGCTAAGTCGCACAATGTGATAGGTGGCAAGCCTATCACCAACCTGACACATATCCATTCCCAAAAAATGTCCCAAACGATATTTTGTAAGAAAATTGAAAATACAAATTTTCTAGTTTTTTAGTTGCTCGACTTCGGGTCGAACCCAGAACCTCAAGAAGTTAAGTCAGACTCCGGGCTGCTAAACTACAGAGGCGACTTTATTATAGGAGATTTATAAGCCAAACTTAGAGAGCATCTTTTTAACCGTTTGCAAAAAAGAGAAGGTTTAGAGGTCATTATTTCGAGTTGGTCCCATATTCATTCAATCATGAAGCAGCAATAATAGAATACACGTAGTATTATAGTTAGCTATGCAAAACTAAATATAATACGGTATTATCCGTTTTCTTTTTCAAATATCTAAATAGGACTTTCCTACTTTCCATATTATCTGCATAATACATTATGGCTGAGTGATCTAAACAAATAGAAAACCCATATTTCCACCGAAAGATTTACAAACGAACGAGGTTTTAAAAACCATATATCATTTCTTGATTAAAATAATGAATTTCAAAACTTTTCCACTCTTTTCTGTGGATATGGACTTTTAAAATACTTGCGTGATAAATTTAGAAATGAATCGCGAAATGTAAAAATATTGTGAAGTTGAAATCAAAATACTCGCAGTAAACTCTTTCGAGCGGGGAATTTAAGCGAATGTTTTTAGATCAAGTTTTTAAGCATACGTCAAAATATTTTATAAGTTTATATTAAACATACGTACCTATAATCACAAATATTTAAGATAATAAATATGATGCAAACTTATTATTCCAACAAGAAGGATTTTTGTTACTTTATACTGATTTTGATTGCCTCTGTGGTCTAGTGGTCCGGCATAGGATTTGACTTCTTGAGGTCCTGAATTCGATCCCAATCTTGAGGCCAGGCAATAAAAAATAAATGTGCACTTTCAATGTTCTAATGAAAACAACTTTACCCGAGATTACACATGTGCCCGATTGTCGATAGGATTGTCACCTATATATATTGTGGGGCTTAGTGTCATTGGCTAGTCGCGGGTTGTACCTCTGTTCACCTCTACGGTGATATGGGTGTGTATGTACTTTTTTAACTGATTTTTTTGATAATTTTGGGAAAGCGAAGATAGAAAAGAATACAATAAATGAATTGTTCATACAAACACATTTCGAAATTTCTAAAAGTAGAATCACAATTTTATCGAAATTGTGTTATTTATATTATTAAATTGTTTTGATTGATGAACAAAATATAATTTGTTTGTATAGTAGTATATTACATTCCGAGGACAGTGTAATAAGAGTGTAAGTGAATAATATTTTACTTCGGCATGAAATGCTTTATAACATGATAGTCGGTTTTGGGCTCGCCTCAACCAACAATTACCTTGTTATCAGAGTTGACGTTATCAGAGTCTTTTTGAATGCCAGAGGCTTGTATGCTATTTTGCTGCTAATGGAGCCGGAAATTGGCAACTTCGTATAGCGTAGCGGGAGGAAAGTTGTCACTTTTCGCTTGGTGGGTAATAAAAATATTGTTTATGTATTTTAACATTATACCAACATAATCGACATGTTTCAATAATAGTAATTGATATTTCTTGTGTGTTTCATATATTAATGTAAATGCATAACCACACGTAGGTATGCACGTTTATAGTTATTTTTGCTATTCGTTTATAAACATGTTTTATACATTTAAGTGAATTCAAAAGTACACATAGGTTTGCATGACTACTAAAGAAGTCTGTACGGGCAATAGGTGGCGATAATTAGTTACATTCATGTAAACTACTTTTTAAATCGCTTAAAATTTTGCCTTTACCTTGCTTACAAAATAAACATCAACTCCGCAATGAAACTAAATTGTAGGTATGTGATGCTTAAAATTCAATTTGCCTTCGTCTTAAGATATGTGTTTCCAAACAATCAATTTGCAAGTGGTTGCATTTGAAAAAGGACATTGTTTTAAACTGAAATTTTAGAGCTTTAAATACAAAATTCTTTGCTTTCTTGAAATTGTTGTAGCGGTGAAATCACCATATTAAAAAAAATGAAAATGTGATTTTTACATGTCGTCTCTGGGGTAACCTATTTTAGACACGGGTTCGATTCCCGGTATGGGCAAAATAAACAATAGAAAAGTGTATTTTCAATTTTCTCATAAAAATATCGTTGCCCGGTCGGTATTGAATATGTGCCCGGTTAACGATAGGATTGCCACCTATTTCATAGTGAGACTTAATGGCTTCGGCTAGTCGTGGAGACCTTGGTTGTGCCTGAGCCTATCTCTTCGGGGATATGGGCGTTAAGATAATTTTGTAAGTAATATATGTTATTTTATAGTTTGTTTTATAGTAACATAGTGAACAAATATACAACTCTCCTGATGGTAACTATGACCTGTACATATATGTCACAATATAAATATTATAAGAGCATAGCTGTTCGGTGGACCAGATAATCGGCATAATGTGGAAGTCTATAATGCACTCTATCCTCCGGACCGTATCCGCATATCAGCTACCAACCATGTAAGCAACTGATCTCGGACCTGGACTAACACAAGTAGGTAATTAGTCACGAATACAGTACAATACATTTCAAGCTTAGTAAAATAAGAAAAGTCTCCAACCATATATTTGACAAACGTGTGACATTTTTACTTTCTTTAAAATATATAGAAAATTAACCCAACTGTGTTTGGGTAAACGCTAATGTAAACATACCATGTGATGTGTGATTTTTATGTCTAACGGTGCATGAAAGTGGAAACTTCGTTTAGCAAAGCGGTCAGAAAGTTGTCACTTTTTATCCCAAAAGCCGAAAGATTACATCTCGAGAACAGTAAACTAAGATCACAGGTAATTGCTAGCCGAAGCGAAAGCGAAAGCTGCAAATATGTGATTGGAAACTTTCTTTCTTAATGCCGCGGTGGGTATGCTATTTTTTTCCTAAAAGAGTCGAGCTCAGTTGGAGGAAAGTTGTTACTTTTTTCACCAGTAATTTAAAAAAAATATGGGTTCTAAGTTATACTGTTTATAATATGACCATGAAGTTATATTACTATTTAATTTAAGGTCACACTCCTTACAAAGATTTGGTGTCATTTCTAAATACTGTTGTCTCAATCTATTTCTAAGAGTCTAGTAATGTCAATCAACAAAGTCAAATCGAAAGAGAAGTCAGTATCCCATAGCTAGTCAACAGTATATGGAAACACCAGCACATAACCTCCAGCAGTAGTATAGCTTCGTCAATACGACCTATACTATCTTCAAATCAGGTTTTATAAAGTGAACAGACGGTAAACTTCGTAACACCATATTTCACAATCAATATTTCATTTAACTTGCCTGACTTTTAAAACTTCGTTTAAGGGACTACGTTACTAAAATCTCGAAGTTTGAGTATAATATTTAAACTTCGTAATTAATGTTCTAGCGCAATTGCGAAAACAAACCCAACTGTCGTTATCGCGTAATAATAGCTAAAATATCGCTGCCATTGAACAAGGAACTGGTTAATCTACTAATTTAAGAATTATAGTTACAAGATAGCGAATAAAAAATGTATCTCCTGATGATAAGAGACAATTATCCTTGTCGTATCATGAATATCATCACTATCACTTGTATGTCACTATCTTATGGCCGGGATTTACTATCTTTACGCCTTAACTGTCCTTACCTCCATAACGTCGTCGCTTGCAGTTGACGTGTTCCGGTACTAAGAATCCCGGCCTCAGGTTAGTAACGCACCTTTACCACCTTGGATGTCTTTAGAGATGTCTTCAGACGGCGTAAATTTCTTGCCACGAGGTTTGCTTTCCAATATCACAAAAAAAAAACTTAAGCGACTTGTCTATCGGCTGCACTGTGTCATGAAAAACTTCAATGCTAGTGCTACGGAATTGGTAAAGCGATGTTACTAATTTGACGAGCTATTTGTGCGTCATTTGTTTACCTGTCTATGACTGACTTCACTGCTGACATAATCCAATAAGCTAAATAAATAAATAACAGTAACTGGTTTGCTAACTAATCGCCTCTATGGTCTAGCGGTCCGCTATCTATATATATCAATCGGTCTAATTATCTTTTGGTTTATGGGAAATTTCATCCAATTAGATTGAGCGTCGTCAGCATTTATTTACTTATCTTTACTTTTTTTACCTGGGTAGCAAATAAGCAGACCGATTTCCAGGTGTTATAAATGTCACCAAATCGGAGACTAAAAAAGTGTGTTGTAAACGCAACACAAAAATTAAGCTTCTTGCCTACGTAATGTATTAATAATTGACAGAGGCGCTGAATTGATAGAGGCGTGTGACGCAACACAAAAATAAAGCTTCTTGCCAACGTAATAATCCCTCAAACCAGAACTTAATAAAACCAAAGTTTGTGAAAAAGTATAATTTTAGAGTAGTAGTAGCTTAAAATTACCAAGTAATCAGAATGATAGTAAAAGTATATAATAATAGAGCTTTTACAGGCCGTGTTTTAATTACAGTATTTCTTTGTAAAACTAAGATTAAAAATTTAGATAATCCCCTAAAAAGCCTAAATTATGTAGCTAGGAACTTTCTCAATTAGGTCAGCTTTCAAACGAACAAATCCGCATCGGAATCGATCTATTCGTTCAAAATTATATGTTTTCCGTTGGGTATTAAAATGGCGGCATTTGTGTAGATCTATAAAAAAGTAGTACAAAAAAAGGATTGTGTGGTTTTATAAAACCACAATAAAAGTGAAACTTGATCTATAACTATAAACTATAGACGCCTCTATATTGGCCTCGGCTGTCACATCACCGTCACGTGACATGTGAGACCAAAAAATTGAAACCATGTAATAAAAGTTTCACTTTAAAAACATTTTCATACACTAAAAACACTACAATACTGCAAAGTAAGCTCCAGCTAGCTAAAGTGAGTTCTGAGTTAATTTTGCCGACCGACCGAGATGTGCTACAATACAGACTTGCTACTTGCAACTCGTTAATTAGCAAGGAATTGCTGCTCCGAAGCTAACTTGCCGCTTCTCAGCTTAAAGTTTACTCTAAGTGCGCAGAAAGTGATGGAACCGAAACGGGCATCAAGTTTCTAGAAAATGAGCATGTTCCGTTGAAATTAATTTGTTAACGCCTCGTGTATTATCTACATATATGAAGTGTTATTTCTATATATTTATAACTAGATTACAAGCTACAAAAAACTGAAGAGTATCTTCACGCATAATTTCTGAAGTGATTGGCAGAGGTACAACTAGAGGCCCACGTCTAAGCCAAGACATTAAGTCCCACAATATTCTCTCGATCTCGAGCTCTGTGGTGTAGTAATATGGTGTCGGACTTGAATACTTGAAGTCACGGGTTCGAGCCCCAGGTCGGGAAACAAACAAATTAGAAAACGTATATTTTCAATCCTACTAAATGCGAAAGTTTGTGAGTATGTATGGATATTTGTTATTTTTTCACACTCGAATGACTGAACGAATTTGTTTAAAATTTGGAACATACATAGATAGCGACCTGGATTAACCTATAGGCTACTTTTAATTCCGATCACACGACGGGTTCCTATGAAAACGTGGGCGAATCCGCAGTCAACAGCTAGTCTTCAAATAAAAATAACGTCGCCCGAGATTGGAAATGTGTGTAAACAAATCTTTATATTGCCCGACCCTAGGATCGAAACCGAAACCTCATGAAGTCAAGCCCATCACCGGACTGCTAGACTACAGTCTACTATTCTAAGCTAATAATATGTATCCTTTGCAGAATAGACCATTTGCCTTCCTGCCAGGCACCTCGTAAAAGGCGAGCATAGGCTTACCGTCACTAACACCGTGACATCTGACTAGATGGTAGAGTTTCGCAGCGAGTCAGCCGGACTTGTACCACCGCCTTACCAATTCCGCAAACCAATGTGTACCGGTTCAGAGGGTAAGGTAGCCGGTGAACTTACTTTTGCTCGAGGCCTAACATCCCGGCCTCAGGTTGGCAGCGCAGCATTACCACCTTTGGTGTCTCTAGGCGGCATGAATTTCTTATCATAAGGAAATCCGTCTGCTTGTTTGCCTTCTAATATCATAAAAAAATATCCATGAGTTAAAGTAGAAATTTGTACACCAGTGCAAAGCAGGGACGGGCTGCTAGTGCTAAATAAATTGTATTGGTAAAAATACTACAAGTGCAAGTGCTATTTTAGCTTGTTTTTTATTCAATGAATTGTGGAGTTCAGTGTAGTGCTTGTTCAGTAGGTATCAAGATTGTTTAGTATCATTGAAATTATCAAGATTGCTAAATACCGTATGAAATAGAGAAGTCAGTTTCTAATAAAAAATATGTTTGGTTGACTTACTGTTTATTTTTAAATCCTGTTCCAAATGATTTACTATATTATGGGCAATGATTTTGTCAGATTTTTTTTTCTATTTCTGATAATATGAAATTGTCGTTTTCGTTAACAAATGAGAAATCGCGATCTCAAACAGGCATGAATAAATTATTATCAAACCAACTAAATATAAACAGTACTTGAATTCGCGACGAGGCAACAGGAATAAATAATGAAACAATTTAAACTCCTGGTATCGTAAAGGGTGCGTTACTAGTACAAAACAATGGCAATATATTGTTAGATTATTCCTTTATTAATTGATAGCGATATGTATGTGTAGATGTCTAATAGTAGAAGATCCGAACCTACATCGGCCTACATCGAGCTGATAATAGAATGAAACATTTATTAGTTAGGTTAGAAATTGTGTAAAGAATGAGTTGCCTTAATAAATCCTAGTCAAAATATTTTAAAAAATGCTTATTTATTAATTAATTTGTGATTTGTTTGTCAGTAAAACTGCGCATATGTTGATGTATTTTTTTCTAACATCCAATTCCGTAAAAAAAATCAGAATCGACATGATACTATCTGTTTATACCTAGCAACCGAAAAGATAAGATGCAAAGTCCAAATATATGATAAACAAGCGCGCTGACAACACACAACCCTGCTTGACGCCAATATTAACATCAAACCAAGGCGATATGTTGCCATCCACCCGCACGCATGCTTTACAGTCTAAATACATTGACTGCACCGAACGCAGCAGGGACCCGACTATCCCATAATCTGGCAAAATATCCTTACGTACAACCCTATCAAACGCTTTTTCAAAGTCCACAAAACCGCAGAAAACCTTCTGACCAACAGCCAGATGCTTCTCTACAATGTT